>OX578133.1:11250000-11505000 GCA_951213105.1 Amaurobius ferox
TTGCAGCAGCGCCCTCAAGCGTCCATGCCATAGAATGGACGTCCCAAGAAGTGCTGAAGATGCGGCTGCGTTGGGAAGGTGACGGTCACTTTTAATAGCTTGAGTGTTCGGAGTAATAGTTTTTATGAAGAATTAGCAAATGTACCCGGCGGTGTTTCTCGTGATTAGAAATGTATCCCTGGACTCGAATCGAACATTTGTGAGGTGTTATCTGTGTGTGTGTATGTGTGTGTGTCCGTGAGTCTGTGGATGCAAACAAATGGGGCGTTTTGAATGAAATTGGTGCAGATATTACAATTAGTGAATACTGGAACCCTATTGATTTTTAACGCTATCGAATATACGGAAGACCCACCTCCCCAATTTCCGTGTGAAATTTTTGAAAAAAAATTATTGAATAATCAGAATTTTTAATAACGTTACATAAATAATCATGTCTTATGTAATTATGTTAGTAAAGAAATAAAACAAATTTTAAAACGCAAGCATGAACCGTTCTCGAGATATTGTACATTTTTTAAATAAATTTACCAAAAAATCGCATAGAATTTAAAAGTATTAACTATTGAGAAATATGTTCACTTTTCATATGTAACATCATAAATTTGTTAACATCATTCTCGTAGATCTAGTTCATTTCATTCACGAGAGAAGATATTCTGGATAATAGTTTTCTATTTTGGCGCCTAAAATTCACCATTAGTCGTTTATATATAGGAAAAGTTCTTCTCTGTTTGTCTGTAACGCTTGGCGGTTAATTTGGCGAACTTGGTGACTAATTTAGTCCCAGAGTGACGATAATATCGTAAAACTTGCAAAAATGACGCTAAATTAAGGAAAATAACGCCAAATCGATGAATTAATTATTAAAATATTTTAATGGACTCTATTACTTATTGCAGATGCTAGCAATATTGATAAATGTCAATTTAGATTTGGCAAATTATAAGTTAAATTGATATTTCGATATAGTTTTACATGTCATCATACAGAAAAGCGCTCATTGTACAATTCGACGTTCAAATATTGCACCATGGATCTTATACGTAATTTTTTCACTGTGACAGAAGTAAATTCATTGCAATATACATGGTATCTAGGATTATTTTTTTTAACTTTAAAGAAAACTATATCATGCCGTTTAGCATAATTTAAATGTGCTTATATGGCAGACATTTTCATTCAGTTTATCCAATTTAAATAATAAAAAAATTGATATATTGATATACAACAAATTTGATGTGGGCAGTACATCACTTTCCCTACACAGGGTGTCTAGAAAAGTCCGCATCAGTAGAAGTTTCTTTGAGAACGAAAAGGAGTTATCCTTATTTTTTAATACAGCTGTATAGGAAACCCCTATGGAGCTACATGACAATACAACTATGGATCCCTCACTGGGTTCCGGTCTAAATTGGGTGGCACTTCCCGGCCATCCAAGCAGGTACCTTATACCTTTCTGGTAAGTCGGACGGTCTGGATCGAAGAAGAAGAATACAACTACGGGGAAGGTATTATCTCGCTCCCGTTTAAAGACAGAGAGAAAGTCAATTACAAAGCTGTAAAGCCTTGCCAAATTAATATAAAACTGTGTTTGTCCGACGAAAAAAGCTGCAAATAATTGTCCAAAAAATATTTTTAAACGCATGCTATTCTTTAAACTGCAAATTCGTTTGGCGACAGTTGTGTGTGTGTCGAAAGCCCAGGCCGACCGAGTCATCCGAAGACTGAGAGCAGCAATTTGGTGTGTGTGGAAACCCCAGGCCGTCCGACTCATCCAGAGGACTTGAGCAACTATTTGGACGACCGGGAAGAGTTGTGTGTGTGTGTGTACTTATTCCCCCGTGGTGAAGGGGCGCCTACGCACCACTTCCACAAGACCCCTGGTCCCATGGCAAAGGGGAGAAAATTTGCAACTTCACTTTTATAGAGGCTCCCCGAAGGGCAGAAGTCTGACTTGGCCTCGACAAGATAACATCCATGCCCACTGGCGGGATTCGAACCCGCAATCCAGCGATCAGACGGAAACGCATGCCCCTGACCGCTCGACCTGACCGGCGACCTGCCCCTGACCGGCGACAGTTGTACAACAAACGATATAATAAATTTAGTTTGAATGTTAACTATTTTATTTGATAGACGATATGTCGGTAAATATCAAACCAGAAAAATAAGTAAATTAATCTGAGGTTGAAACAGCATTCCATCTGCAGTATTATAGCTTTATGCTAAGTGTTTATCTCTTCGTCCTTTTTATGAGCCATGTCTACTATGTTTACTAATGAATATTGCGAAATGCTCTTTATTTTTAGAAAATTCAACCGGAATGCCAGTGCAGCCGAACGATTATACGCAGAGCGTTTCCCAATGCGAGACATCCCAATCGTCTGAATACGTTAATGTTATTTTATATGGGAAGGATTTTGAATCTATTCCCTAGTTTTCAAAGTTCTTTTCAGCGTTTTCTGTCGGACAAACATATTCCTATACTTATTTGTCAACGCTCTGTAACTTTAGAATTGACTTTTTTCCCTATCTGTAAAAGGGAACGAGATAGCCCACATAAGAAGGGGTCACACTCCTCCCCAAAGTTGTCTTGTCGTGTAGCGCCATAGGGGTTTCCTATGTAACTGAATTAAAAAAAATAAGGATAACTCTCTTCGCTCTCCAGAAATTTTCCCTGATCCGAACTTTCCTAGACACTGTATATAGGGAAAGTCACTTGTTGCCCACATAAAATATTTTGTATATGAATATATAACTTTCTTTATTATCTAAATTGGATATATGGAATTAAAATATGATATAAACACATTTAAGTTAATTCTGTTGCTAAAACACATGATATAGTTTTCTTCAAATAAAGTTTCAAAATATAATCGTCTGCACTTTGTTATTTCTATGGAAGCGTTTTTAACACTTTACAACAAAGTTGAAAAGTGTTTATGACTTTGTTAACACTTTACAACAAAGTTGAAAAGTGTTTATGACTTTGTTCATTCTGTCTGTCTGTCTGTCTGTCCGTTTGCACGATAACTGCCGTAAAAATGACTTAATCAAAATGAAATTTTAGTATGTTGTTCAGACGGTCTATAGGACCTATGGGAATATAAATGAATAATATCACCCAATTAGTTTTGGATTGAACCCGGGTTGAAAAATGGAATACATTGAGCCCTATGGGACCTAATTTTTCAAGCATTTTTTAAGCGGATTTAAAATTCACAAATTGCTTCAAAAATTTTAGGCAATATTCAAATTGTTCCATAAAATATATAAAAAAAAATTCAGCGAAATATATTCAATAGTTTTTTAAATAAAAATTAAAATAATAATAACACCTCTTATATGAAGCGATCACGTGTCCATGATATGAAACGATCACATGACCCACTTCAAAATGATATATGGCATCCATCTTGTGTCAAAATCGTGATTTTTAAAGTTCTTTTTAATTCATATTGAGTGTTGTATCCGTCCTAAAACTACTTTATTTTTGCCTAAATTCTGTGCATCTACATACTGAAACAACGCTATGACAATATATTTCAGTTTAAATGCTCATTCAAATTTGATTATTTCTACTATTAAGCCTATTTTTCACCTATGTAAAATGTAAACAGCAAAATATGTAGAATGAGTTGTATTAGAATCGCTGTAATTCTTTAACACAAAATCATTTAGTCCATGGAGTCTGCTTAGCTCATATGAATGAAATATTCATTGATTTTAGAAAGAGAAGGACGATATTTTTCGATGAAGTTTTAAGCAAAGAGTTTACTTACTTGTAACTCAATGGTCTTAATTTTTAAATAAAATAAATTATTATAGTATTGTGAAGAATGACATGAATGGGGGAATTATTTGTGAATGAAATGTTGCTTTTATAGAGAGAGCCAGGCGTGTTATTTTTTTATGACGTCATTTGAATGAATTTCTGTTGTTTTCGATGAAGTTTTCAAATATAATAAATTATCGTAGTATTATGATAGTTTTAAAAATATTACCGTGGAATGTATCTCATTTTAGAGATATTTAAACCACGAAAATTATATTGCAATGCCGTCATTTGAATGAAGTGCATTTTTTTCAATGAAGGTTTAAGTTTTCAAATATAATAAATTAATGTAGTATTGTGATAAAATATTACCGAGAAATGTATTGCATTTTCGACTTTTTAAAATAAAATTGCATTGAAGTTGGAAAGTGTTTCATAATCAATGCTTTAAGCATGATTGATCTTTCTTGTTATTAATATCTCGATAACTCAAGCCTACAAACTCGAAACATAGACAGGGCAGGGTTTCCCGCAGTGTAGCCTACGTTTTAACTCATACATTGATATGACGTCACTGTTTTTATTTACATACGCCCAGGAATGATTCGATAAAGTTTAACAGCATTGTAGCGTGTCTGCGCATCTAACTATTAATTAAGTATGACTGGGATTTATTATCTTCCATATACACGTCTCATTTTTTCCTGGTAATGATTCTTACTCATTAGACAATGCTCTACAACTTTGTAATTGACTTTTTTCGTCTATCTTTCTTTGTTACTGAGTTCGTTGTCCTAACTAAGAGCACTGTAACCATTTTTATTCAATCGAGTATGGTCGCTTTACTATAAATCGAGTTAATGTGTACACCCATGGACATTTCGAAACCAAATACGATACTAAACTAAATGGATGCTTATTATTCTAACCTCCACATTCAATTCTCAAGTATAGAAACTGTGGTTAGCATGCAACGTAATTGCAATCTTGTATGTTAGCGTTTCTTAACCTAGAGTACGCATACCCCTGCCCTGGGGTATAGTTCAACAATGGTAGATTTGAGCAAATTGATAATTTTTTAAACCAGATGATTTTCTTTAATACTTCGGATTAAAAATAAATTAAAAATTCTACATATATGAAACCAAATCCATAAAACCAAATGCAAAAGATTTGGCCTTTTGTATTTCGATTTCAAGTTGGGAAAGTTCGGGTAAGTTGACGAACTTAAGCAATACTTACATTTAAGTTGTTACAGCTTGCAATTAGAGCTGTAGTTTTTTTCTGTATTTAGTACACTATTAGTTAGTTTTAACCACGAATTATTAGATTATTTTTAAACAGCAAGAAAAATGAACAAATAAACTTTATTGCATGAGGGGCAGTTACGTCATCTTACCCTCACTGGCGGGTAAGATGACTTTTAAGGTGGGGTAAGATGACGAACAATTAAATTGTACAAAAATGGAAGTTAATTTAGGAATTTTTTTCATGTATTTCAGGCCATACAAAAATCACATGTATAACGCTTCACCTTAGCTTCTAGGATCTCTTAGGATCGATATCAGAGCATTGGGCATGTGCCCATTCTCTGCAGAGAGAACACTGAAACCATAGTTCATCTTTACCATACTCAGAACAAATAATCAGTCTCTCTCTTCTTTAGCGGGACTGTCGTCACTTTCTTGATAATCAATGTGAATTGATGAGTCGGGTGATGTTTCATCTAGGTCTTTTTTGAAAGCTTTTCAGATTTCTCGCTCATTGGTAATTTGAGTTTAATGCCTGATTTTCTTTGCTTATTAATATCTTCCTTACTTTTTGCATTTTTTTCTTTTTTGTTTCTCTTTTTTTTTCCTTTTCTGTTTTTTCTATCTTCTAGAACTTTTTTAACAGGAGAACTTGTAATATGGAAAGAAGGCAATTTTTTCTTTGTTTCCGCTGTTGTGGAGTTGCATGAGGCAGAAGAGGCAAACCTGATGTTCTATGTGTTTCTTCAGCAGCAGCAGGAGTGGGTGATGTTCCAACTATGGGAGATGGTGGCGTGGCATTGGTGTAGTGGCAATAACTTGTTTGTAGGGAGTAGAGGAATTAAACTTGATGTTTTTTGCATTTCTTCAGCAGCAGCAGGAGTGGATGATGTTCCAACTATGGGAGATGGTGACGTGGCATTGGTGTAGAGGAAATAACTTTTGAGTTTGTAAGGGGTAGAGGAATTAAACTTGATGTTCTCTGCATTTCTTCAGCAGCAGCAGGAGTGGATGATGTTCCAACTATGGGAGATGGTGGCGGGCATTGGTGTAGTGGAAATAACTTGTGAGTTTGTAAGGGGTAGAGGAATTAAACTTGATGTTTTCTGCATTTCTTCAGCAGCAGCAGGAGTGATGTTCCAACTATGGGAGATGGTGGCGTGGCATTGGTGTAGTGGAAATAACTTGTGAGTTTGTAAGCGGTAGAGGAATTAAACTTGGTGTTCTCTGCATTTCTTCAGCAACAGCAGGAGTGGATAATGTTCCAACTATGGGAGATGGTGGCGTGGCATTGGTGTAGTGGAAATAACTTGTGAATTTGTAGGGGGCAGAGGAGGTAAACTTGATATTCTCTGTATTTCTTCAGCAGCAGCAGGAGTGGATGATATTCCAACTATGGTAGATGGTGATCTTGGTGTGGTGAAAATCACTTCAAGATCTGCATTGTCTGTGGTTTTCGATGGTGTGCAATGTGTGTCATCAAAGATCTGGGAGTTGAGCGGCTCAATGCCAGTTACTCTGAACACATTGATGACATTATTCAAAGTTGCTACTTTCTTGAACGCTGTACTAGGCCTGCTTACATTTTCTTGATATTTGTTGACTTATCGTCTTAGAATCGCCTCAGGAATACCGAATTGTTTCGCTGTAGCATTCGTGGAAGCTCCACTTCGAACTTGCCTCATCGCCTCCTTCATAGCATCTTCACACCTATTTTATCGGTTAGTCTTTCTGTTGTACGGTTTTACCATCTTTGAAATGAACAGAAAGTATTCATAATTTGTCTATTAGCCTATTTATTTTGAAAGAAAAAAAAGTTTTCTAAATTTCGGGTAAGATGACGAATTCGCCATCTTGCCCGCACTATATGTTTGTCATCTTACCCGAAAGAGCCATCTCCGTCAGATGACTTCAATTAAAAGCATCAATAAATTTATTAAAAAGAAGCTGTTTTACCATGATTTACCAAGAATTTGAACTTATTGATAAAGCAATTCAATTTCCAGAACATTAATTTTAATGCCGGTTTAAAACCTATTTTAAATACGTGAAAATTTATAACAAAACGTACCTGTAGCTTCTTTGTGCCGTGTCATCAAAACAATGCGGACGATTCTTCTCACATTCACGAAGGCCGCTTTGAGGGGATATTCTGAAGCTCTTACTTGTTGGTGAGTGCTGTTATCTGCAGGGTTTCAGAGTTCGTCATCTTACCCACTTGGTCAACTTACCCGAATCTCTCCTATATCACTACGCGAAAAAACCTAAACTTTACCTAAACTGAAAAAGTATGTGCTCCTTCAACACTTTTACTTTCCATATATACGTAGTATATATAATGTATAAGGAAATTATTATGACAGGGTAAAATCGAAAATTCGAATTCTAGTTTTTGACGAAAGACCACGTTTTAAGCATATCTAAAATTGCATCGAACGTTTTCGAGGTAATGTGTGCGTTTGTGTGTTAGTCCTAGTAATCCATTATTGCCCCAATATTAGAAATATTGGACGAATATGAAAAAGTGGACATTTTGATGGAATTTGCCCAGTATTGGTTTAATATTTTGGCTTAAAATAATGGCTTAAAATATTGGCGTTTCATTGGAAATATTTCCAATGCAACACCAATATCGCAGTAATACTGTAATGAAAATATTTAGCCAATACTGGAGGCCAATGTAACCCTAATATTTGCCCAATATTGGAACACCTAAACCCTAATATTGCACCCAACCCTAATATTGCACCCAACCCTAATATTGCACCCAACCCTAATATTGCATTACACTGGAAATATTTCATTGGCATTACATTGGAAATATTTCATTGGCATTACATTGGAAATATTTCATTGGCATTACATTGGATATATTTCATTGGCATTACATTGGAAATAAGTAATGCCAAAGATGTACAATATTAGTCCAATATTAGATTATTAGATTACTATTAAATACTACTAGAGTATTGTGTGTCCGTAAGTCTGTGGATGCGATATCTCACAAACGGATTTAACGTTTGGAAAGTTATTCGGTACAAATATTACAAACGGTGAATACTAAAACCCTATTGATTTTACACTCAATTAAATATTCGGACCCCCCCACACCACCACCACCACCACCACCACCACCCTTTCCATATTCTCGAAGGAAATTTTGAAAAAATCATTAAAAAAACAAAACCTTCAATAATGTTACGTGAATGATCATTTCTGATGTAATGTTTCATTAGAAAACGAATGACAAACTTTAGAACTCTATAGCGTGAATTATTGTCCGTTATTCAAATAAATTCATCAGAAAAGTACAAAAAATTGAAAATTATTAACTATTGTGGAATATGTTTCAAATGCTGTATGACTAATTAGGCGAAATATTGCCAACATTTCAACCCAAACATTTCACCCAGAATGAAAAAAAGTCGTCAAAATAGCATTAAATGACACCAAACTGATTAATTAATTTAAAAATATTTTAATATATTGATTATATCGCTTATTGCGAATGCTATCAATATTGATAATTATCAATTTACAGTCACACGAAATATAAGTACTTTAAAATAATTTTTTACACTTGTAAAGTTATTAACACTTTCCAACATAGATGTAATGTGTTTATGAGATGTAAAGTGGTTATTCAGCAATTCTTAAACAAATCAACGATTATAAGATGAGTTGTATAAGAATTGCTGAATTTTTTAACGCAAAACTAATTAGCTCTGGAGTCTGGAATATAAGTGATATGAATAAAATATTCATTGAGTTTACATTGAGAAGCAGATGATTTTATAGCATTGCCCTTTTTTATGAAGTTTCCAAGTAAAATAAATTATTGTAGTACTGTGATAATTTTTAAAGTCATTTTGTCTGTCTGCCTGTCTGTCTATCTGTCTGTTCGTTCACATAACTGCTGTAAAAATGGCTTGATCAAAATGAAGTTTTAGTATGTTGTTGAAACGGTCTGTGGAAGATAATATCACCCAATAAGTCTTTGATTTAACACGGATTAAAAAAATGAAATACATTGAACCCTATTGAACCTAATTTTTCAAACACTTTTTAAGCGCAGTTAATATTCACAAATTTCTTTGAAAATTTCAAGAGATATTCAAATTATCACGTTAAAATGTGTAAAAAAAATGTCATTAAAGCATATTAAGTAGTTTTTAAATAAAAATTAAAATATTAATTACACCCTTATTATATAAAGAGATGATTTAGTGTTACATCCATCCTAAAACCGCTTTATTTTTGCATATTATCTGTGTATCTGATTTCTGTGCCTACGCAATTACAATATTTTTCATTTTAAGTGATCATTAAACTTTGATTATTTCTGCAACGAAGCCTAATTTTAACGTATGCAGAATGTAAACAAATAAACGATTGTAAGATGAGTTGTATAAGAATTGCTGAATTTTTTAATGCAAAACTATTTAGCTCTGGAGTCTGGAATATATGTGATATGAATAAAATATTCATTGAGTTTACATAGAGAAGCAGATGATTTTATAGCATTGCCTTTTTTGGTAAAGTTTCCAAGTAAAATAAATTAGTGTAGTACTGTGATAATTTTTAAAATGTCACCGCTGAATATATCGCATTTTATAGATGTTTAAATAAAATTGCATTTCAGTTGGATAATGGTTCATAACCAATGCTTTATGTATGATTAATCTTCCTTGTTTTTAATTATAGAAAATCAAATTTAGAGCTGCAATATTTATCAAATTGGAAAACTTGGTAATAGGGTTAAAATAGTATATATTGAGTCGGTGGGTTCTACAGTTCAAATATCATTAATACATGTTCAATGAGTAAAAATAGAAAAATATTATGTTGGATGAACGTAACTTTTGCTACAGACATAAAATCCTTTTCTCTTTATATCGTCTCTTTATTAAAGCAAACGCGAAATTTAAATCAATTCAAAAAAAATCTGGCAATGACTCATTTTATAAAAGCTAAATTATCGTTTGCTTAGTTACATTTTGTCTATTTTAAATATGGCGCTTGGAAACAAATTTTGGATTGAATGCTACCTTTCTCAGAGAAATGCCCGTATTCTGTAATTAAAAAACGTTGTAAAAAGCATGGATTTGTTTCACATTTTGCATTTCTAAATGCAAAATAAGCAATATTATTGGTAATAAAGGAAAAAGCGTCAAGCGTCAAATCATTGCTTTTACTCGGAAAAAGAACAACGAATGAATGAATACTCGAAGAAGGTACATTTACTGCAATTTCAACAATCTTTTACATTATACGCTTGCGGTTATGACTTACTTATTTTTATATTTTGATACTATATGTCTGACACAGCATGTCATCTTTGAATCTTGTGCCAAAACACAGTAATCAACCAACCAACTACAATTTCAAAAATCTGATGTGGGCAGCACATGACTTTCCCTACAGACTCAAATTCATATTTCCTTTATTTCTTTAATAATTCGCTAGATTGGATTTAATTGCACCAAATAGCACTAAATTTGCATTTTTAATTCAATTTTCGTTTTTATTTGGTAATTGGCTATTTTCCCGAAATCGGCGTAACAAAAATGCAAGAAATTTCAAATATCTTGAGAACGGTTAGTCCTAAAGCATAATAGAGTGTGTTATATTCTTTTCCTCGTCAAAAATTGCGTATAAAACACGAATTTAATTGATATATTTGAGTATACATAGTCTTTTTTTTTTCAGATTTTGGCGATTTTTGCGGGCCATTTCATAAAGAAAGGCAGGTTGTTCTTCTCCAAACTGTACTAAAATCTAATCAGCACCAGAGTATCCCACAAGTAACTTATCTACCAGATTTTGTGAAATTTTGTCAATTAGTATTTTAGCTAGTGTGGATACATGAAATTTTTGCGGGCCATTTCCTAAAAAAAGGCAGGTTGTCCTTTTCCGAATCGTGCCAAAATCTAATCAGCACCAGAGTCGACCGCAAGTGACTTTTATCTACCAAATTTTATGAAATTTAGTCGATTAGTTGAGTTAAAGTGGAAATATACAATTTTTGCGGGCCATTTCGAAAAAAAGACAGGGTGAATTTACGAATTTCCGAATCGTATCAAAATCTAATCAGCACCAGGGTGACTTACAAGTGACTTATGTACCAAATTTTGTAAAATTTGATCAATTAGTTTTTGAGTTACAGTGGATACAGGCAATTTTTGAGGGCCATTTCGCAAAAAAGGCGGTTGTTTTATTTCGAATAGTACCAAAAACTAATCAGCACCAGGGTCACATCCAAGTGATTTACCTACCAAATTTTATGAAATTCGGTCCATTAGTTTTTGAGTTAGAGTGGATACATACATTGCACAGACACACAGACAGACAGGAAGACAGACAGACGCACAGACAGACGCACAGACAGACAGACAGACGCACAGACAGACAAGCACACAGACGTCACGCTAAAAATAGTGTTTTCGTATTCTAGAGGTATCGAAACGTGTAAATCCGTCGAAAACTCGAGTTGCGATTTTCGACATGATTCCAATACTTTCCCTATACATTACCATGTATTGCAGAGAAAGTAAAAATTAAAACTTTTGTCTCCAGAGAAAACCCACCGACTCAAAGAACAATTGCAGTATTTTTAAATACCGGTGTCGCAACTAGATAATAAATCTCAAATCTTAAGAAAGCTAAAAAGCATAATGTCCGCCGCCTTTTGCTCAGACTTGTGGCTAAGCACAGAATACGCTGTAGAATTCGCAATGAAAATCATTTAGCCGATGACAGATGGAAATATACTCTTTTACAAAATAATATATGCACCCATAAGAAATTGTACTACAGCTGCGAAACTCGCCATGTATGTACCGTTTGGGGAAACATGCAAATGATTAGAATTTGGAAACAAAAAAAAACATTTTATTAAGAAATGGTGGCAACAAGATGATATTTTAGTAAGTGGTAAATCCTCCACTGGCAGCTATACAAGCCGATATTCGGTTCGACATACAGTCAATTAGGTTGCTTATGACCCTCTACGGAAAAATTCTATCACAAATGTTGCAACTAGTCAGATAATTCAGTGGTATTCTGAGATTTCTGCAAATGCCATCTCAGCATGTTCCAGGCGTGTTCTAATGGTAATAGGTCCCTGGATGTCCATTGGAAGACATTAAATTCTCGAAGACATTGTTGAGAAAGTCGTGCCGTATGAGGTCAAGTGTATTCTTGTTGGTAAATGAAACCTGGGCGGCTTTACAGCATGGGTAGAACAATCAGCTACAGAATATCGTCGACGTACAAGCGAGCTATTAGAATAGCTTGCAATACTAGAGAATATCGGCTGTCCCACGAGACGGCTCCCCAGATTGTCACACCGCGTGTCATGGTTGTGTGACAATTAATCCGTTATTGGAACTCTGACCAGGTGATAGGTCTGGGGGCCTGGATTCCCATAAGAGGGTATTAAATCCTCGAAGACTTTATAGACGCCGCAGGCAAACTGCCTGTCAGACCTAAGCCTTGGCGTAGGCATTGCACTTGTCCGCTGTGTTTCACCCATCTACCATCCAGCGAGAATCCCCGCCTTGGTTTTGTGCTCGGCAGATCAGACGGAGTTTATTTACGTCTATTCTATTTGGAACTACAATGCTATTCACATTCATTTCCTTTTTCTTCATTTTAACAAACTCTCTGCTTGCATCATCTTGGATGTTGTTCATCTTGTAATGTTTTCGACCTTCGAAGCTCGCAGGCATCTGGTTAAACCTAGGATCTATTGGGCCTCCTATGTTTGTGAAGTCGTGCAGTGTTAGGTAGAGCGTTGTCTTGTTGGCAAATGGAACCTGGGCGGCTTGATAGCATAGGCAGAACAATCGGCTGCAGAATAACGTCGACGCACTAGCTAGCCGTCAAATTGGCTTGCACTACAACGGCTGTCCCACGAGATAGCTCCCCAGATTGTCACACCACGTGTGATCGCCGTGTGCCGCTCAACAACAGATGCTGGATCGGAACAATGGTCAGTCCTCCTCCACATACGTATGCGGCGGTCATCCGCTGGTAGGCGCTTCAATGGATGACCCATCTTCGACCAGTCACCTCCTAATAGTATCCCTTGATACAGGATGCATGGAGGATGGCAAATACCTTCTAATAGCTGATAGCAACGTCATTGGTGTGGACGTGGCTCCTCTACTGACTGCACGACCCTCTCTAGCAGTTATCTATCTGAGACATCCTGGGCCACTGTAACGGTTGCATGTGATTTCTCTGATCTACTGTTGCCAACATCGAGCAACTACCATATGCTCCAACCAATATGGCGACTTTTACGTCTGTTGGACTAACCAGCTTCCATTAGACCTATGATGCAGCATCTCTCTAAATCCTATAATTCTTAGCAGCGCCGTCGAGTACATCTCAAAAACATCTTTGTACATAGCTTGCAGTATGAAAGCAGAAAATCCAATTCCAATTGCCCGGAAAAGAGCACACCGGTCATTTTAAATACTGCACGATACGTCGTTCTCCTGTGCGTTGCATGAGCCCTATAACAGCATTCAAGCTGACAGTTTGATCATTTGCATAACTCTTAAAGCGACATTTGGACATTTGCATGACAAGTTTCGTAGCTGTAGCTCAATGTTCTTTGTTTTGTTTTTTTATGGATGCATACATTTGTTTTTTCCCAACAGAGTGTATATTATAACAATTACTGAAGCATGGATCTATTTAAAGGACTGTAACAAAAAGAAATCGATCCACTATCGCAAAAGAAGAGAAAAGACTTTAAAACTTAGCTCCGTGAATGAAAAGAAAGTTTCAACAAAGGATTTATGATTATTGCTGTATTTTGTACAACAATAAATTAAAGTTAAGAAAAGTAAAAAAAAATGTCAAAATCATTCAACATATTACCAAGATAATGTTTTAACTCCATTATTTGAGAAATAAATACCATCCCTTTTATCCACAAAGTCTTAATAGAGTAGAACTTAATGAAGATAAAGCTACTATAGTCGCACATCAAAATCTACCTCAAAATCAATTCTTTAAACAATGACAAAAAATACAGGTATTAAAGCTATTCCTTTCGCTCATATTACTTCAAAGTCCCATGATGGATTTTTATGCTTTTGTATTGTTGAAAATAGAACTTTCAACATGCAGACCTAAAACAATGGATGTACTATAAAAAACTGTGAAAGGCATCTATCTATAGAAAAGCTCTATCTTGGAAATCAAGATGTAGAATGATGGTCCAGAGAAAGGGCCATCAAATTGAACATTTAAGAAATAAATATTATTACTTCAAACCTTAATTATATTGATTTAAATTTGTTCTAAAAATGTGTAAACAGCCTCTGTACATTATATTTTGTATGTAGAAAAAGTAATAATTAAGACTAGCGGAAAATAAAATATTTTTAATATCTTGTCAGGCCTTTAAGCAGCCCTCTGGTGACTTAGAAGGCTGAATCTTTACACACATAATATCAACCACAGAATCGAACTTAGCGGAACCATTTCTGTTCTTCTCTCATAGCGGACAAAATGGCAATGGAGGATTGGTAAAGTCTGCCAGAACCCTCTCGAAGCCACATTAAAGACATTAAATCTGAGGCATTATTCGGCGTGGCCGTTGACCTTTAGACCCCCAACATCACTGCACTAATCTGCAGAATTAAGTTATTCGGGCGCATTGTAAAGAATCTTGCTATTCTAGCGAGACTCGAACCGCGAATCTTCGCACTAGTCAGCCGACGCTCTCCCAGTTGAGCTACTGGGACGAAATTGCAAGCTCTTATTGTCAAAGTGGGCTCTGCAACTCCACTATAGATCTTGCGTGTACATTCAAGGACCTTTTCTTACAAAGTTACTGGAATGTCTAATGACTTTCCAAGGTACCCTGTACGTATATTCCATCATTTTCGCATCTACATAGTATGCAAATGTTTAACAGCCACTGGAGTAGAGAGTTAAATCTACGCTAATTCTCCATTCTTAACTGTTACTACATGACATTGACTAACTAGCAAAAAATAAATGAAACGAAAGAGAGACCAATTATTAATGACACGAAAACGTGTCTTATATTATTCACAAGAGTGCCTTGAAAACGATACTAGGTGTCTCCTTGCAATTCTTACTTTAAATGATGAAGTGTTAAATCCCTTTTTACTTTCCCTACAATATATGGTAATGTATAGGAAAAGTATTGGAATCGTAAGAAAAATCGCAACTCGAGTTTTCGATGGATCTACACGTTTCGAGCATCCAAGAGCACAAAAAAAATTTTAGCATGTCATCTGTATGCGTGTGTCTGTGTGTACGTCTGTCTGTATAATGCATGTATCCACTCGAAGACAGAAACTAATTGACAAAATTTCATAAAATTTGGTAGGTAAATCACTTGTGAGATACCCTGGTGATGATCAGATTTTGGTAACATTCAAGAAAAAAGAACCTGCCTTTTTTATTTTATTTTTTTATTTTTTTGCGAAGTGGCCGACAAAAATTGTATGTATAAACTCTAGCTGAAAACTAATTGACCAAATTTCACAAAATTTGAGTCATTTGTGGATAAACGTGGTGTTGATTAGATTTTGGTACGATTCGAAAACAAGAATCTGCCTTTTTCTTCCGAAATAGCCCTCAAAAGTCGTCAAAATCGAAAATAAAAGACAACCCCATTTCACTTAAATATTAAAATTTTTTTTTGAGCGACTGAAGACGTTTTTCGCCGTAGTTAAAAACTATTTGATGATATTTTTTCAGGTCAAACTGATTTGGCGATTTAAAACTTCATCGTATTATTAATAGGGTGCTTATTTAGGATCCGGGAAACGACGGTAATTCGTTCTAGTCTATATAAATAAAATTGAAAATCTGTCTGTCTGTTTTTCCCCACATCACGAGAGAACGGCTGAACCGAATTTGTTGAAATTTTGTAGGTAGCCTGGGAATAGCCCTACTTAAAATGTAGTCCATGTTTTGATTTCCTACGTCCAGTGGTTTTCGAAATATTAGTAAAAAACGAAGCTTTCGTTTATATCATCATCACGGGAAAACGGCTGGACATAATTTAATGAAATTTTAGGGATAGCCTTGAAATAGCACCCCATAAATTTAGCCTAAATTTCAGGTTTTTAAGACCAGGGGTTATCGAGATATTAATGAAAAACGAAACCTTTTTCTAGGCGTTCTACTCTCTAACTCCGTGGTTTATCTAAACGAAAAGATTGAAAATCGTTTATTTCAAACATGAAAATGAATTAAAACTTTATCTCTGAGGTTGGTGGAATATTTTGCGCTAATTAGTCGCAATCTGAAAGCATGAATTATTTGAGACATGAATTTAAATGGAAAATCTATCTCCATGGTTTATATTTCACAAGCTTTTACTCAACGATGAAAAATATAAAGAAACCACAATGGTTGTTCAATTGGCCATTTTTTAAGGAAGATTCTATCTTATATTATGTTGCTCGGCAGCGCAATTAAATTAAATCTGTTTGTTAATTTTTATTATTATTTTTTTGATTGAATAATAAATAAATAGATATAAAAATGTATTTTATCAATGAACGATTTGATTTTTCTTTTAATTATATTAATTGCGTACAGCGTACATCACTTTCATTTATTTTGGCAAAGAGTTTTCAAGCTTATATATTGTGTTTAGCTAATAAACTAATATATAGTGTTTACCCAATAAATTCATTTATCCGATTGTTGAAACAGAAAAAGAGTTGAACGGGTATATCTTCTAATACAATTTTAGTGTTTTCATTTAGTATATACAAACAGGATCAGGATGTTTTATTCTTCAGATCTGCAAATTCATAGCTACAAATTTGGCGGGATATCGCTAACTTGCCAACCTTTCTTAAACTTTGCCAAATTGACAGAAATGTCGCCAAATTGATAAGAACGACACAAATCAATTAAATTAAATTTGTTTTTTCAGAAGGGAGTACTGAAATGATGTTTCGGTAGCATTTGCTTCTCAGTCCATCCATCCTACTTAGTAACACATTTAGCGAATTTTTAAAATGTCACCAAATTGATAAAAATATTTGTAAATCCATAAAAATATCATGAAATTGATAAAATTGCGATTAATAAATGAAATTAATTGTGTTTTGTTAGGAGATAGTATTGTGATGATGTTTCGTCAATTTGTTGCAAATTGAGACAGTCAGTTTTACAGTCCCACTTGGCGATAAATTTGGCAATTTTTTAAATTATCGCTAAATTGACCAAAATATCTCCAAACCTTCCATGGAGATAGCATTATTCAAACGATATGATTTCCATCAATTTATTCGAAGCAAATGATATCATGTCGTTTAGCAGCGGATGTAAATCTAATGTGTTATGCGGCATACAATTTTTATCAAATCTTTTCTGATGTGAATAATAAAGATATGTATATAAAATAAATTTTATTGACATTGCATTTTTGACTGGATAATATCAATTACGGTCTTCAGGTTTAAACATTATTATTATTGATATTTTCGGAGAATATTGATTCAGGGATTATTGATATTTTCAAGTTATTATGCCATTATTTTATTATGACAAAAATTGTTTAAAGTCATATATTGTATGTTGTACGAGTAATCTTCTACAAATGCACGGGTATATCTTCTGATCTACGAGAATATAAGTAGTACAGGTATATTGGCATACATTTTGATATATATTGGCATATATTGGAATCAATTACAACCTTCTGTCAGACAGCTAAATGGAGACCTGTTCTGCCACACGGCTTCCAGGTTTGAATCTCCATCGCTGAGAGTCGCCCGTAGACGAGCCGGCTGAGGACCAGAAGAGGATAAGTGGTCAAAAGCAGGACCGAGGACCCAAGGCTCGACAAATGCCAAAACTGGAGAAGCTTCTTGTGGACCCTTGACCACACACACCACTCCTAGAGAGCAGCCAAGAGATGATAACTAAGCCCTGGGCGCCCCTGCCAGGAATTTCCCAGCAGAGACGTCCCGGGCAGCCTCCTACTCCAGCTGGAGAAAGTGAGGCTCTACGATAGGTGCGTGAACGACAGAATTACAACTGCAGTGACCGCCCAAAGTTCCGAAAAGGAAAGCCGTACTTTCGGCTGCCAGAATATTTAAGTCGTGTTTCGCAGAGGATTCCAACTTTCTACCCCTCGGTAGTTATGCAGAGGCAGTATGCAACTTAAAGAGGCGCCGTCGTAACCCGGACTTATACCCGTACTGCCGGGTTAGCTTAACCTAGAAAAAAAAAAGAAGAAAAGAACAGGAAGACAAGACAGGGGGCTAAAGCCAAAGCCGGGAAGGGCCCAGTGAGGGCAAGGCAAGGGAGGATAAACGGACAGAGGAGGAAGATTACTTTAATCTGAGACCAGGGAGGAAAGGTCTTAATAAGCTAATACCTAAGGAAGGAAATACTAAACTAAAACCTATAAACTAAGGGAGATTAACTAAACACAAGGACCAGATGAGGTCTAACTAGACTAAAGGAGGAACCTAAGAGAACTAACTTATAAAGACTAGCCTAAGCACAAAAAGGAGGAAAGGAAAGGGGAGAGGCCCCCAAAACCAGGGGAAGACACCAAAAGGACCCCTTAAACAAAGAAGGGGGAAAAGCCAGGGAGGAGAGTGGTTAGCCGAGGATGAGTAAGCAAATACCACTGGGCAGAGAAGGGAGAGCCTTAAAGACTAGAATAAGACTAAACTACTAACTAAGACCGCTTACATTGGAGCAGGACCGCCCGTCGCTGGATCTGAAAGGGAAGGATTATAGGCTGGGAACCCCCGAGGAGGCCACGACAGCCGACCGCCTACCAAATACCACCTGAGGCAGGCTGTTCCGTGCCTGGGAAGCTATTGTCTTCTTCCTAGGGAGGGGGGAGGGACCTTATAGTCCAGGTGGAGAGAAAATCCTTGTGGGATACTGGAAAAAACCAAACATTAAAGGCTGAAAAGAAAGGGTTAATGGATCTGAAAAGAAATGATAAGGTTATTACACGACACATGGAAGCATACTTCCTATACAAATTAAACCAATGTAGGTTAACACCAAAAATGATGGGTACGGGACATTACCCCGACCTTACGAAGATACCTTGTTGGTGAATGCCAACGGCCGCTACTTAAGAGCGGAAAGCCAAGCCGGACGCCATCCACAGCTAAGGTGGAGAGAACGAGCTGTGGGTGCACTAGCCTCTACTGAGGAGGAGCCGCACCCAGGGAGAGCCTAAAGCTGAAAGAGAAACGATTCACGACTGAGGTGACGTAACAGCAAAAATAACACTGGGACAATCCACCAGATGGAAACAAAGGACCAAGAACCTGGAAAAGAGAAAAACAGATCTCGCTGGCTAAGGAGAGCTGGAACAAAAGGGGTTACCTGCGAGAAGGACAGGAAGAGGAGAAGAGAGGAGGAAAGAAAGACCTACAAAAGTAGGGAACACTGGCGGAATGACCTTCCAGTGTCGGAGTGCCATGCGAGAGTAGAGGTACTCCTCCGAAAAATCAGGTGGGAACTTCCTTCCACCGATTCCCAACCACATCCTCCCCTTGGAGAGAGAGACCAGCTTGGGGTTTTTTTTTTTTTCCCCATAGGGAAAAGAGACGGTTTTTTTTATTTTGACCCTCACTACTCCCGATGGCACAAGATCCTAGAAACGAAGTGCACTTGTCCGGTCAATGTACCAGAGGTGCCAGAGGAAGAAGCCAAGCTGGAGTGGAGCAATGACGTAGCAGCATGGGTTAAATATCTGTAATTTGGTCTATGTTCTCCATTAGCCAATGGATTATCTTTCTAATCTTCTCTTGAGGTTGAGGTTGCCTAGTAATACTATACCTCCAGGCCTGCCAAAGGTGTGGTGCTGGTGTCCTAAGATGGTGTTCTTCTGTGAGCGGACATTCTAAGAGGTAGTGTTGGAGTTCACCCTCTTCGCCACAGGCACAAAGTGAAGATTGTTTTATGTTAAATCTTTTTAAGTACACCGGGAAGTCTCCATGATTTGTTAAAAGTTGCATGAGTAGCCTGCAGCTCCAATGTCTTGAGGGTGAGACGAATCTGAAGAACGTGTATGCTGTCCTCCCATCCTGTGCATGATCCCAGATATTTTGCCAGGCTTCGACAGATAGCGTCTTAAGCCTGCTTTTGAGGTGGGATATAGGCCATGGCGGATGATCTATAGAGGGACTAAGGTCTTGTGTGGCTAGCTTAGCTTCCATGTCCGCTAGTTCGTTACCTTGTATACCGATGTGAGCCCTTACCCAGTTAATTGTGTAGCTATGCCTTAGTGATTTGATTACTTCCAAAGTTTCTTGGACCAACTGGTTTTTACTGAAGGGCTTATTCAGAGCCGCTATTGCTGACTGGCTATCTGAATGGATAGTGAATGGTGTATCCTGATTTCCAGCCCACTTCAGAGCCTGGAGCATTGCTACCTGTTCCGCCTGGAACACACTATTGTTGTTACCCAGCTTGCTACGCCAAGAGAAGATTCTTTTAGAACCCTCAAGCGCAACAAATGCTGCCCCTACTCTCGAGGCCATCTTTGAGCCGTCCGTGAAGAGATTCAGCTTTGTGGGACGACCCTCCTGTCTAATCGAAGTAGTTGTGGCGGGGTGAGCTTGCCACGGGCTGACGTTATTTTCGTAGTCCCCAGGGACAAAGACTTGGCCAAAAGCTGTAGTTTGTTTTCTGAGGCGAGAGATGCGTCCATACGCCGTTTCGTATTGGGCTTTGATGCCTATCGGGATGAGTCCAGTTAATACAAGAAGTGCTGAGGTCGGAGCGGTCCTATAAGCTCTCGCGCTTGCGAGGGCGAAGTGCCTCTGACATTTTGCCAGGGTGGCCACGCAAGATTTGTTTAGATTTGATGCCCAAACTGAAGCTGCATAGAGTAGGACTTTCTCTACTGCGCATTCATACCATACCTTAACAAATTTCGGATTTGCACCCCAAGTTTTAGAAGAGATCCTATTCAAAATTTTGAAGGTGTTGTAGACTTTAGAGACCTGAGCTTCGCAATGCGGAGCCCAGGAGAGCTTATAATTTATAAGGACGCCGAGGTACTTGATATTGTCGATCGGGTTTATGAAGTTGGAGCCCACCTTGAATCTCCTCACACTGCCTTGTGCTCTGCGCGTCGCCTTGAGCGAATGCATTTGCATTGCTTTTGTTTTTTCCCAGTTTATGACCAGGGATTCCTCGCTGGCCCATTCATTGAATCTATTTGCCGACTCCTGTACATTGCTACGAAGACTTGTCGTTGCTTTACCACTGATGAGTAGCACGAAGTCGTCTGCGAAGGCTTGAATCCTTGTGTGGGCCGGCCAGGGGATTTTCAGTGCCGAGTCAGCTACCACGTTCCACAGGAGTGGTCCGAGGCAGGAGCCTTGTGGGCACCCTCCGAACGTCTGCTTCGTCACTGGTATACCGTTTTCTTCCAAAGTGACATATCTGTTGGATAGAAAGCTCTTGATGAGATTTAATAGATAGCCCGGACAAGGAGACGACTCGAGATGCTTGATAATCGATGGCCAGGACAGGCTATCAAAGGCGCCACTGATGTCAAACGAGACCATCATAGTATGTACTCCCTTGGTCTTGTCTTCTTTAATCTCTTCCAGAAGATTTTCTAATGCATGCTCCGTAGATATACCTGGCTTGAAGCCGTATTGCTTAGGATGCCAGTATTTACTTGTGTGGAAGCAGTGGTATATTCTTCCATGAATAATTCTTTCTAAGATTTTCCCCAGAGCTGGGAGAAAGCATATAGGCGGATATGATTTTGGATCGCTGGTAGGTTTACCTGATTTGTGAAATAAGACCAAGATGGCTTTCTTTAAAGAAGTCGGGAAATGCTGGAGTTCTAAACACTTATTGAAGTAGCAATGTAGCAGAGCCGGTGCTGATTCGTTAATCTTTTTCAAGAGGTTATAGTCAACAAGGTCGAAACCTGGAGCCTTGTTCACTTTGATGTTTCTCAGGATTCTAGAGATTTCCCCTAGAGAGACTCCCGGGAAAGGCGACCTATCGATGTTGTGGATAAGGTCTGCGTTGGAACGGTGGTCTGTGTTATAGAGTGTGTCTATGAAGTTGTTGAGGATGTTGGGAAGTTCCACTTCCGAGTCGAGCTGCAGGGTGTTGTAGACTGAGCTTGGTGGGGATTTCTTGTTAGTAAGGATTTTAAACTGTGAGCCGAATGCGTCAGTTGTGTCTGAGCAGAATTTCTTCCAAGATTTGTTTCTAGCGTTTAGAATCTCCCTCTTATATTTAGCTCGTTCCCTTTTGAATTCCAACATGTATTTTTCCCTTGTTTCGGGATCCTGCTCCTTCTGAAATCTACGTCGGAGGGCTCTTATCCTACTCCTACTGACCTTGAGGTCTAGTGACCACCATTTTAATTCTTTCTGTGTGTTCCGTTTCCGGAACCTATAGTTTTTTGTGGCTGTGTCTGTCAGCTCCCCCAGGAGTCTCTCAGTGGCCTCATCCAGCTGGTGTGCATCAGAGATTGCCCTTAATTTTACAGCCCACCTCCTAGAAATTTATTTGATTTCTTTTCTGAATCTTTTGTGGTTGCCGTGCTTGATTTCCAACCTATGCCTAGTATTGTCTGCCATAAAACCCTCGTCGTCTCTCACTTGAAAGGTGATGTAGTTGTGGTCGCTGAGTGTGATAGTATCAATGACTGACCAGTTCTTTATGTTGTTCACTATGTTTCCTGAAGCTGCTGTGAGATCCGGCCATCCCTTACAAGAGGAAGTCTGGAACGAGAGTCTGCTGCCCTGAACGCTCACCACATTCAAATTGTGGTATATCAGAAAATCCGTTAAGTCGGTTCCTCTTCTATCAGTGTCTGAGTAGCCCCATAAAGAAGAGTGGGCATTGAAGTCGCCACAGACCAATTTTGAGTCACTCAGTGCTCCGAGTATCCGTGACAGGTCTGTGAGGATTCTCTCAAAGTCTGCCGAGGGTGGAGCGTAAGTGTTGGAAATTGACAGTTTGGCGGTTCCATTTTGGAGAATGACAGCTGTTGATTCCTGGGTACTTTGAATGTTGATTGGGGTAGTTCCTGTATTAGTAGCTATAATTGCTTTATCGTCTAAAGATTTATAACATCTCCAGCTGTTGCCAAGGCCTATCAGCCTACCCGTGTTTGGATTAATGTATGTGTCCTGCAGTAGGGCTACGTTGTCTGGTATAAAGATCACAGTGATTATTGATATTTTCAATTCATTACGTCATATGTTTTATTTTGACAAATATTTTTGAAACTCATATTGTAATACGGATAATCTTCTACTAACACACTGGCATATTTTCTAATCTGCGACAATATAAGTAGTACAGGGATATATATATATATATATATATATATATAATATATATTGGAAATAAGTTTATACTTGCAAACTTATTTCCAAGTATAAACTTATTTCCAAGTATAAACAATTTTTTGATACTCATCAAAATTTAAACCTTCCATATTTAGTAATCATACCAAAATTTCACAAGGACCCAGTAAAATTTAGAACCGTTACCAGTGGACACAACTCTTATGCATCAAAAGCTAATAAAAAACTTCTCAAAGTCTTAAATATTCTTTTTCATGCTATTTCCCTTGAGCCACATTGCATTATCCGAAATAGCTATGAACTTATTCAAAAACTGAAATCCTTTTCTGCCATTGATTCATTCCAAACATTAGATTTTAAAGATCTTTTTAATAACATCGACATCAAAGATTTATTTTCTGTCATTAAACAACTCTTCGATCAATTCAAATTAAATACTCTTACTAAATATGACTCGTCCACCTTCAATAATTTATTGCATTTTGTGCTTTTTCACAACTATCTTGTATGGGGCGCGGTAGCCCATTGGTTAGCGCGCTGGAGTTGCACTCGGTAGGCCCGGGTTCGATTCCAGCCACTGCCAAAACTGCCGCCGTGTTCATGCGGAGTACGATCACGTTAAACATGTGGGTCCGAAAGTCCTTCCGAGAGGTTGGTGGTAGGGGAAGGAGGGTACGGTCCCTGTGGATGCCTCCCCCACTGGGTTCCGGTCTAAATTGGGTAGCACTTCCCGACCGTCCAAACAGTTACCTTACACCTTTCTGGTAGGTCGGACGGTCTGGGTTTCAACAACAACAACTATCTTGTACATGGCAATGCTGTATACCTCCAAACGATTGGAGTACCGCAAGGATCCACTAGTAGCTCCATGCTCGCCAATATTTATCTTTACTTCTACGAAAGAAAATCCACTCTGTTCACTCGTAACATTTCTATTTTTCGATACATTGATGATGTTTTTCTTTGTTTTCATACTGCACACGATTCTTTACCCACACTTAATATATATCCATCCAATCTTGAATTAATACCGAATGAATCCCACCCTTCCAAATCTGTAAATTATCTTGACATCACCATTGATATACATTGTAACTCTTTCACTACTACTATTTATGATAAGAGACATCAATTTAAATTTAATGTAAAATTCTTCCCACATTTCTCTTCTTGCCTTAGCAACCAAGTTTTTAGAAATCTAATCACTAGCTATTTGCTCCGCATTAAACGCCTGGATAGTAATAAGTGTACACTAACACACATTAATCGTCTCAAAAATCTTTGCTTTATGTACAATTTCCCCCCCTTATTTGTAGATCGCAGTATAAGTACAGTATTCTAATGTCGTGGAAACACCATAAAATAAACACCGCCCCGGCGGGCAAAAATAAAAATTAAAAATATTAAAAAACAGTAATTTCGATTACACTAAAAACAAAAAATTTTTTAAAAAAACCGCCTCGGCGGGTAAAGAAAAAAGTTTAAAACACTCTTAAAACCGTTAAGGCGGATATCTAAAAAGCTAATAAAACAAAAAAACAGGCTACGGCTCCAAAAAACAGTGTTATCCATTCTTTCACAGTTTTCGATAATCGTAGTCACATCTCGGTCAGTTTCTAAACTCTTGGGTTTATCCAACACCCTCTATATTCAAGGCCTCCACACCATCCCGTAATGGCCGACACCGTAGTCCAACGCAATACGAATTTGTACTGAAATTGTTTTTGGGCGAATTTTTTTTTTTTTCTTTTTTTTTTTTTTTAATTTAAATGTTCCAGCAGGATGAGGATTTTTTTTTCTTTAAAATATATCTGCTTTAATTTAAATTAGAATTTGTTGACATAAATAAGATTCTTTCTTTCTTTTTTTATGTGTGATTTGGAATGAAAGAATAATCTTAATAGAACCACTTTATAATTTGATAAGTTACTAAAAACTTTATAATTTAATAAGTAAAAAATCAAATCCTTACTGAAGATTAATTTAAATTCAATCGAAATAAATTAAAATTTACATGATTAAAAAGTATCAGAATGTAAAGGTCATATCTATCCTAACACAATTTAAAGAAGTATATAGATTGTACTATATAGTAAAGTATATACTAAAATAGATTGAAGTACATAATAAAATTGTACTTTAATTGCTAAAGATTGCATACTTCATTAATATATAATTAATATTGGTCTATTACTTAATTTTAATTTATTCGATCACAAGTAGTTAGCATTCTAAAATCAGACTTACCCTCCAAGATAGCTGAAAATCAAACATAATTATAATTAATTAATTCCAAAAGGCCTGGAGTCAAAAGAAGAGGCAGGTGTGGATCCAAAATAACATTTATTATATATACATATATATATTTTTATATGCATTGAGAAGTGAATATCTATCCATTTAAATTCTTGCACAGTTTTATACCAACAAATTAATGCATAATCATACACACCATTATCTAATGAAATTACTAACTCATATAGCATTTCTTAATATCCTTTAAGTAAGTTTCATCATTACAAATTTACCTTTCAATATTCATTACACAATTCTTATATTCATTCAAAATTACAGATTTAAATTAATATTCATCAAACTATTATTATCCTTCCCCTCTAGTCTCTATGTTGGGGTTCATTTAAATTTATTATATCAGTATTCGATAAGAGCATTGTAAATAAATGCTATCATAACAGATGGACTTAATTATAATAATAAGTTGATTTAGATTTCAACTATATATTAAATGGGCAAAAGTAAAATCTTTAAATTAAATCTCTCTTTACTATTTATTGTTACCCCAAATGATATAGTCTTTCATTGTAGTTTCTCAGGACAAATGTAGACTAGGACTTACGTGGTTGAGCAGTCGTGGATTCCTTTATGGATTGTTATTTTGACATCTGCATCTACGTAAACAGGTCTTTTATAGCACAGATTGTTCCTTGTTACACTGAATATGAGTTGTCGGCTTATACGACACCTTAGTTCTAGGAAGCATTTCTCCAAGAACACACCAGCACTTGATAAAGTATGCCGAATTAAGATGTACGACATAGTAGGACCCTTGTCCATAACTATCAGTCGTCCCATACTCTAACGACGTCAACATTGGAGTTTCAATATACCAGGCCATGATTATTCATTACGGATTAAGTTAATATGTGCACATTCTGTTTTTCTAGGCGCCTGTCTGTAGTTATTGCCTGCAGATGTGAAATGTGTGAAAATAGAATGAAATGACTCTTTGGCCATTGCATATGCCTTTAGAAGTCTTTTAAAGAAACTTGTAAAAATCCAATTTTGCAAAATATTGGATATTTAATATTAAGTTCATCATTAAAATTTAAATTCAAAAAAAGTTTAAAAGGTTCTGTGCATTAATTAGAATTGCACAAAATGTCTTTTATGACAAAAAGCATGTATGCAGCTAATAATTTCCAAGGTGAAAATAAAAATTTAAAACCCTAACATAAAATGAAACACATGTATGGAAAGTAATTCCAAGGTAAGTTTAAATATTTATATAAATAGGTTACATCAATACACTATATATATAATGTTTCAGTTAAATAAGTAGAAACTAATAATTATGTTTAAATTTAGTTTAAAGAAAAAATAATGCAGTGATGTATTAACATTTAGTTTAAATCAAACTATAGTATTTATATTAACTTCATGAATATTAAATTTATTTTTTATTTAATTTATTTTAATTTTTTAACTCAACTACACTCATTCTATACTCTCTAAAAGCCAATACTTTGCCATTTTCTATCTCGGAAAGGTGAGTACTTTTTGGCATTTTGAAAATTAAACAAACATGCAATACAATGGTATAAACATTAGCGATACACCTACAGCTATCTTATAAAGATAAGGGATGAAATATGCTCAGCATTAAAATCTTTGTGAAAACAAGCTGTAAAAATATAGTTATAGTTTATTTTGTTGCAATCCTATTAGGCTTTACATATATAGAAAATTCGAAAAAGTTTTTTTTTTAAGGACAGCACTATTACTGTACATGTTTGAAAAATAGGCTATCACTTTTTTAATGTTGCAAGTTTACGTTTCTTATTTTCTGGTTTTTTCACATCATTTCTCTCTTTGCAATAGTTTTTTAAAAATGTATTCGTGGCAGCCATGATAATATACCTGGTAATGACAGTAGAGGAATGACCACCAGGACAATTGCCTTTCATAAAAATTTCTTTTTCGGTTAAAATAAAAACTGCTAAACTGATAACCAATTGTCGTTGATTGTTTACATTCAAGAAAAGATGTTCGAAATCAATGGAAACTAATTTTTGTACAATTATAAATACATGAATTACAATTTCAAGAACTTCGGGCTGCGGATACATCAAACCACCCCTATCCATCTTTTCTATAACAGAACTTTCAATCAGAGGAGACTCTTTAACAGTTGCAATAGTTAAGTTTATCTTACAAAAAGTACAGTTATGAAGTTTTTTAACAGTGGCAAATGCACAATATCCTGCTACGTAAGATATCACAGGGATCATATCAGATACATTAGAAACATCATCATCCGAAACGGAAATGCTTTGAGCAAAGGTAGGAAGATCATCAGTCTGAGAGGTTTCTAAGTCTCCTATTTCGTTATTCTCTACATCTACAGACAATTCACCATATTTACAAGATTTGATCTTTAAAGGACCGATACTTTGTAGTCGTAATTTACTTTCAGTTTCAAACACCTGTCGCAAAGATATCAAATATTGTGAACCTGCAAGTTGTCTGAATTTCCCAAACCTTTGCTCTAAAGCATCCGTTTGAATTTTTCCAGTTAGGATATACGAAAACCCTAATTCATTTACACAGTATGATAAAAGATCCAACACACCATGTGTTGTATGCGTTAAAGCAGCATGAGTTTCTCTGGTCAATATACCAGTCGTGTATTTCAAATTTTTCCAATTCTCTAACCAGATTAGGAACTTATTTAAAAATTTAGTCTTTTCATCTGTTTCAGACAAAGTAAGTGGCTCTTGAAAAACATCTCTTTTACATTGTCCTTTAAATAAACTTTTAACATTCATTATCGACCACCAGGTATATATTAGGCGAACATAATCAGCTGTATCCTGGTAATGTTGTAAGTCATTACTTTCATCAAACTGGCGTAGGCCCTCAATAACATGATTGTTAAAAATTTGCAGAACAAACTTTACATTTTGTCGCTCAAGATTTGTTGGTATCAATGCTTTTAATGTTACCCCATATGCAAATTTCAATATATTTCCTGCTTCAATAGAATGAAGTTTTTTTATCGTTCCAAAACAAGCAGTTTTTGTGACGCCAGGTTTTTCAAAATCAGGATAAAACATACATTGTCCTGCATTCTTTTGATTCAGCCAGTTGTTCCTTATACATTTTAAGATGTGCACGGGATCATAAATAAAATATAGAGGTCTATTTAAATCTGACGGATGTTTATATATAATGCTTTGCTTTGGAGGAACATTAAAGAAAGACATAGCTCTGCCGTTAATGGCATTATTGTCAGAACTTATGCATATCACCTTAAATCCAATTTCCTCCAAACCTACTGTTACTTTTTTAATTATAGTAAACAGACTTTCTGCGTTTATTTTTTGAACTGGCACTATATGTGCAACATCTTTATATGTCGATAAAAAGCTTTGAACCATAAAAACATATGCACTTGTTGCACATTTTACATTATCATATGCATGGCCAACAATGCTCCCTCCCTTAAAATCCATGACAGGTTTAATGTGGATTTCGTCCATCATTAAACACACTGTACAGTCTTCAGACTGTAAAGTTTGATAGCGTTGTTTAATATAAGACAAAAAGTTATCTTCAAATTGTTCATTGACAGGGTTTAAGTGAAAGGAAGAACATATTCTGTAAATTGTATAGGGATGTGGTAAAATAAAATGATGAGAGTTTCGTAAAAACTTATAAGCATGGGGAGATATTGAGAACAGCAAACTACAGAAAATCAAAAATTCAGTATTATATTTAAAATGGTGTTTTCCATTAACGATTAAAGAGAACTGTTCAAGCAAGAAATCCAAATTTTTGTTTGAAGATGGTAACAAAGTTTTCAACAAATTTACCGAATCACTTATTACATTAAAGATTGATTTGCTCGAATTTGTTTCAACATTTTGATTAAGCAACTCAACCTCTTGCAGTATCTCTGTAGCATCATTAACATTGCATAATAAGAAAGGAAAAATAAACTTCTTTACCTTTGATAATGGTATATTCCTAAAATAAGCAGTAGTATTCATCGAGGAGTTTATTAAGATGCATTTATGAATAACTGGTACTGGAGTCACTTGTATTAATAAAAACATCACACTGTCAGATGTTACTGTTACTGTCCATTCTTTTGGTATGCAGACAAGATTAATTTTGCTTTTAAAGTCTTCAAAACTTTTGCACAATCGTTCCTCATCATATGAAGACTTGCTATCGATGCTTTGCTGAATAACTTTTTCTAAATTTTGCATTTCTAACCTTAGGCGTTTCTCATCTGGGGCTTCACGTGAAGTAGTTGGTTTTGAAAAATACTCTGGACAACCTGGTAAGCAAGATGGAACTGCGCCTTTTCTTAACTTTGGTGCAGATAGCGGAATCGTTACCGATGTGCCAGTTTTCTCATCGTAGTGTACAGTCTCTCGAATAATATCACCAGATGTAAAATGTTGCTCACAAAGCTAAAAAAAATTAAAAAATATACATTAGTCCTTATGCATATATGCACTGCTTAATGAAAGAAGTGCATGTTTTGCTCTTTCGATGTATTTTACTTAATAAATAAATCCTGTGGGAAATTAAAGAGCTTCGAACATAACAGAATCAGGGGTACCACAGAATCAGCTAAATTACCACTACTTTACTTCTAAATAGTTAAACAATATCTCATGACTAATCATTGCTTCGAGATGTTTCACTGTATAATAATATTCCTTAGAATTATATTAAATAATCAAATATAATTATTTGAACACTTAGAAATTAAAAATATCTAGGCACCAGCCAGAAATCGAACCCGGATCATTATCATGCTATATTAAATCAAATATAGGTTCATAAATTCCTAAACTAATATAATTTCCCAAACTCATATACATAAATTAAACCTTTAAGTACATAAATTCAATTAGAATTTAATAAGTTTAACGACATAATCTTATTTTTTCAAATTACAATATCTTTCTATACTTCCCTTGTACATTAAATTAAAACACATGGGAGGAACCAAATTATATATATGTTCTAGGTTAGCTTATTTAAAATCCTGCATACGCATATACATTTTTTATCAATGTGTTTTGCTCTTTCGATGTATTTTACTTATTAAAATAAATCCTGTGGGAAATTAAAGAGCTTCGAACATAACAGAATCAGGGGTACCACAGAATCAGCTAAATTACCACTACTTTACTTCTAAATAGTTAAACAATATCTCATGACTAATCATTGCTTCGAGATGTTTCACTGTATAATAATATTCCTTATAATTATATTAAATAATCAAATATAATTATTTGAACATTTAGAAATTAAAACTATCTAGGCACCAGCCAGAAATCGAACCCGGATCATTATCATGCTATATTAAATCAAATATAGGTTCATAAACTTTAATATAATTTCATAAATTCCTAAACTAATATAATTTCCCAAACTCATATACATAAATTAAACCTTTAAGTACATAAATTCAATTAGAATTTAATAAGTTTAACGACATAATCTTATTTTTTCAAATTACAATATCTTTCTATACTTCCCTTGTACATTAAATTAAAACACATGGGAGGAACCAAATTATATATATGTTCTAGGTTAGCTTATTTAAAATCCTGCATACGCATATACATTTTTTATCAATGTGTACATATGTATTTAAAAAGAACAGTACTTACCCTAGAATTTTTAGTAACTTCGAATCCATCTCTTCTAAGGAAAAAAATCCATTTTTTTCTTACTTCAGGATCTTTTGGAAAATTGAAAACAGCAGAACGTGGGCCGTTATTGTAGTTCCCACGACAGCCGACTGCCGAACAACGATACGGCATTACACAATTAAATCTTCGAAAAAATGGTAAAAAAAATAGCTGTAATTAACAGCTCATATAAAATATAAATAAAGAAACGTTAAAACGAATTCAATATTCGATCACACTGAATATAGAGGGTGTTGAATGGGGACGGCTGGCTAGACTACACGACGCTACCCATGCGTTGTCAGTTCTTCTGGATATACCTTTGGACTACGAAGTCGGCCATCTTGCCACTTCCGGTTTTCTCTGTGGGGGCCTTGAATATAGAGGGTGTTGGTTTATCTCTCCGAAAGTATGTACTGCCACTTCCACTTCCTCTGGTCTGGATTATTCCCACGTGGTAGTAAGCGAGGTAAGCGTTCAAATTGTAGCATGTGGTGGACTCATTTGAAGATTTTTCACGGTGACGACCTTTCGACATGTGAGTTGCTCTTTTTTGCAAATTCGTATATTTGTGCGCTGTGTTTTTCATGTTCATGTCTATGTGGTATTTTATATTTCATGTTTATGTGGTATTTTATATTCTATTATTGAATTTTGTCCTATTTTTTTTTTCTGTTATTCCGTTGTTGGGCACAGATTGCATAATATTTTAACCACGTGTTTTTATGCAATCATAGAAACAACGGATTTTAGTATATCTGTCTAGAATGTGCCCCTGAAGACGTTTCTGGCAGATATACTATTCTTTAATATGTTTTCCTTGTCCTGGCCTCTCCTTGCTCTACTTTTTCGGCCCTTCCTCGTTGCTTTTTGCTTTTCACAACACGCTTTTTTTTGCTCGCGATTTGATACTGTGGTTACTGATTCACACTCTTGCACTTTAGTTTTTGTTATTTTAATTTATATATATATTATATATATATATATATTCCCATATAATTTTAGTACTTTCATTCTGGCATCAATTACGTGTTTATTGATATTTTCAATTTATACATGTAATGTACTAATACAGGTTATATTTTCTAATATTCGCGTATATAAGTAGTAGGGGTCCCACACAATTTTAATGCTTTCATTTTGCGTATATTGATTCAATTCCTTTATTTTTTGTAAATTTGATTACGAAAGGGGCCAGGATGTTTTATTCTTCAAATCTGCCCGTTAAGATAATAGATTTTGTATAGCGAAAACAGAGATTCTTAAACTTCTTTTTAGGAGTATTGTATTAAATATTTTAACAGAATATTTTTATTATAAATGTCATTTAGTATACTATAGAAATTTGCACATGATTGTGAATTTTAAGTTTCTTTATATTATATACTCCGTACGAAGAACGGATATACTGCTAGTTATTTATATAATATACACCGAACTAACTGACCGAGTGAGGGGTGGTGTATCAAAATTATTGAGTACTTTCACTGTAACCAGAATCTTCGTGTTTGGTGTCATTTAATCCGTATCAGCTTAGATTAAGATAAAAATCTAAAATTTCAAAAATTCGAATTAGAAGAGACAGTGCAAAGGAATAATAAAAACTTAAAAGGACTTTACTTAATTTTAGGGCACTTCACTCAAGCTAGAATCTTGGTTTAGGTCTCATTCCAGCCGGATCTGCTTTCAAGTCAACGAAAATATCTAATACTTTGAAAATTCGAATTAGAAGTGACGATGCATATAGGAATGATAAAAAAAATTCAAAACCACTTTCAAAATAATCGAGCACCTCCACCTGATCCAGAATCTCGATTTTGGTCTCTTTCGATCCGTCACAGCTTTCAGTCAACGACAAAATAAAAAATTTCGAAAATTTGAATTATGTGTGACAATATAATGAGATTTTAAAGAAGCTTACATCACTGTGACTATCCTTTCGCGGCCGACAATTGAAACATATAGGAACGGGTTATTAACAAGTTTGATTAAGTGTGAAAATTTGATTAAGTGTGTATTTGATGACTACTAGCCATTGAGAACGCGCGAAGCGCCGTGGAATGGCTTATTGCATACACTGTTTTCCAAAATTTAAGTGCGCGGCAGTAAGTCCAACATAACTCAAAAAGTTCTGCTTCGATTAACTCCAAACTTCACAAGAAGGTAGCCAATTCAGTATTCATAAGCATAGCAGTAAAATTATATATATATATATATATATATATATATACTTTTACCACTTCACATTTAGAACATTCGGAAAAAGTTTTGTATATTATACAAACAAATCAAAAAGCCTTAATATGGAATGTGACCTCCGCTGGCTTTGACACGAGCTTCGCATCAACGTTTTATTGTTTCAATCAGATGATCCAACGCCGCAGAAGTCAATAACTGCCATTCCTGGACACAGCATGCGTGCAATACCTTTGCTCTGAAGGTACTCATCCACTTGTCCTACCCTGTGTTGTTGTTGAGACCCAGACCGTCCGACCTACCAGAAAGGTGTAAGGTAACTGTATGGACGGCCGGGAAGTGCCACCCAATTTAGACCGGAACCCAGTGGGGGAGGCATCCACAGGGACCGTACCCTCCTTCCCCTACCACCAACCTCTCGGAAGGACTTACGGACCCACATGTTTAACGTGATCGTACTCCGCATGAACACGGCGGCATTTGTGGTAGCGTGCAAATCTAGCGCGCAAACCACGGGGATACCGCACCCGAGATGGCCAACAGCACGCGGTGTTCCGAGGTGGTCACCCACCAAGTACTAACCGCGTCCGATGCTGCTTGACTTCGGTGATCTAACGAGAACCGGTGTTTTCAGCACGGTACGGCCGTTGGCCTCTGTCCTACCCTGTGTGGACGAACGTTATCGTCCATCAAAAGAAAATCTGAACCCACTGATGCAGCGTAAAGTCTCAAGGACTGAAAAATTCAAGAACTTTCATCACAGTATCCTCTGTGAACACGTACTGGTCTGTACAATATCCAAAAGAAAATCCAGCCCATACTAACACACTGCCACGACTAAAAGCGCGCTGTTCTACTCTGCTATTGGGCTAGTTGCGTGCTCCCTGTTCTCTTCCGACCCTTACACGTCTATTGCTTGAATCTAGGGCAAATCATAACTCATCCGTGAAAAGTACATTGGATCATTGATTTTCTATCCAAGTCGCATGTTGACGACACCACATTAATCATTCTCAAGAACTGTTCATGCTAATGTTGTAAAATTTATGTCAATCGTTTTAAATAAGAAATTACATGAGAAATGATTATAAACATTATTAAAGGTTTTGAGTTTTTGATGAATTTCTCAAAATTTTATTCGAAAATTTGGGGATGTTCCGAACATTCGATTGCGACTGAAATCAATAGGCTTTCAGTATTCACTGATTGTAATTTTGGTGCCAAATTTCATTTGAAACGCTTCATTCGTTCGTGAAATATCGACTCCAAAGAGTCACACTCACACACACACACAGAGACGCACACACACAGAGGCATCATCTCAAAAACGATCTATTCGAGTTCAGGGCTGTTTGAAAGGTTCTCTTCCGTCGAAAACTCGAAATCGATTTTTCAACAACGTCACGATACTTTCCTTTTACATTGTACGATGTACATAGGGAAAGTAATACATAACGTTCTACAATTTTATAATTGAAAATTTTTGCCTATCTTGCTTCGTTTTCGAGATAGGAGTTCTAACTTCTTCAATTCACCACTAGAAACGTTACAAATTTTCTTAATCGATAAAACATAGTCACTTTCTTATTACTAGACCTTGCTTTTGCTGTTCTAGTAATAAGTAACAGCAAAACTAGTCTAGAACACTTTAATCGAAAGTTAAATGGATGCATAAGGACTTATGCATCGAGTATAAGGACTTAGTTTTCGTGTATAAGGACTCATACTCGAAAACTACAATGGGTATGAAGATAAAATTTTGCCTACATGCGTGAAATTGTACGCACATTTGCAGAATCACAATTTCAATTATTAAAACAAACTGTAACAGGGCTAAACGCTCATTTTTAAACTGAGCTTGGTCACTACGCTTCCAACAAATAGTGTTGTTGTTGAGACCCAGACCGTCCGACCTACCAGAAAGGTGTAAGGTAACTGTATGGACGGCCGGGAAGTGCCACCCAATTTAGACCGGAACCCAGTGAGGGAGGCATCCACAGGGACCGTACCCTCCTTCCCCTACCACCAACCTCTCGGAAGGACTTACGGACCCACATGTTTAACGTGATCGTACTCCGCATGAACACGGCGGCATTTGTGGCAGCGTGCAAATCTAGCGCGCAAACCATGGGGATACCGCACCCGAGATGGCCAACAGCACGCGGCGTTCCAAGGTGGTCACCCACCAAGTACTAACCGCGCCCGATGCTGCTTCACTTCGGTGATCTAACGAGAACCGGTGTTTTCAGCACGGTACGGCCGTTGGCCCTCCAACAAATAGTGTGTAAAAATAAAATATAGGCCAAGCGGCACTTCAGATATGAACAATCATTGTTGTACAAAAGTTGTACAAAATAAAGGAGAGAAAATATTAAGGTTTACTACTACTATTACTTTTTTTTTTTTTTTTTTTTTTACGCAGTTGCTAGAAGAACTTGGCGAAACAAAATACATACCATGGAGTTAGAGAGTTACTTTTCACCTCGATGCATACAATAATAAAACGTAAATTTATGGAAATACGTTTTTGTGATTCAAATGGGTTACTTTGATTTAATTGTTTCCCTGCATTCTAATTTGTTTAACTTAATATTCAAATTCTAAAAACTTATATGCTCTTTTGTACTCGGATTCTCAAATATTGAAATTAATTTTTTATACTTCGAATTTCATAATTATTCATAAAATTTAAGTTTTAATTTAAAATATTTCACAGTTCGCATACTTCATGCGCGCGAGTCCATTCTTTTTGCTAGTTCAAGTCCTTTTTAAACATGTGTAAAAATGAACTATGGATACTTTTTTCGCAGTGAATTAAAAGCGTACAATTTCCATGGGACAATGATTTCGGCATTAAATGAACATCCCGTAAATTGAAATTGGGCACTTTTGGTAACTTATGAGTCCAGACAGAATGGCTTATTCATACTCACATGCATAAACCTGAATCAAAAAGTAATAAACTGCAAATAAAGTCCCGAGAAATTGATAACTATTAGCTAATTTTTTCCGTCAAAATGCAAAAATTGTACATAAAGTACCTTCCCCCGTAAATGGAAGAAAATATATCCACAAGTACGATGTTAACAAATTTATCGCATAATATTGCATGTAAAAAGTGAATATATTTGATAATACTTACTACTTTTTTAATGTCATGTGCTTTATTGATACATTTATTTAGAAAACAACGCAATATCCTGAGAACTGTTTATGCTGGAGTTCCAAAATTGGTGTCATTCGTTTTCTAATGAACGTCGAAAATGATTAATTATTAATCATTATTGAAGATCCTGATTTTTTTATGATATCTTCAAAAATTAATTTGAAAATTGAGGGAGAGGAGAGTCTTTTGAACATTCAATTGCGGGTAAAATCAATAGAGTTGCAGTATTCACTGACCATAATAATCGTACCAAATTATTATCGAAATACTTTAAGTTAGTGAGATATCGCGTTCACAGACCATCTCTCTCTATTATACACATACACTAACAAATATACATCAGCATACACACACTAATACACACACACACACATACAGAAAGAAAGAGAGAGAGAGTGAGAGAGACATCACCTCAAAACGTTCGATTCGAGTTCATGGATGCTTAGAAGGTGCTCTTCCGTCGAAAACTCGAATTCAAAATTTCGACCCCATCACAATACTTCCTCCATACATTATAATATTCATGTAGGGAAAGTAATGCATTATACTATGAAGGGAAAGTAATAAAACATTTACATATAAATGCTCTGCTTTTATATAATTTTCAATATAGTAAAATTCAAACCACAGTACATCTATAGAATGACTATCACTGAATGTTCATCCAATCATCTCAAGATAATATCAGACTGAGTGATAGAAAGATGGATGAAGCCTGACAACTAGGAAGAGAAGATAAACATAATCATTATCTCACATACAAAATACAAGCAATCCAATTCGTATCAGTCACGCAAAAATCAGATTGTGATTGCTTTTTACGAATACTTTGATCGCAGACGGTAGCGTTGTACCATTAGTAGCCAATCCTTTTTGATTTCTAGCATTTGCATATCCAAACTTTTGTTTATTGATTTAGAACGGAATAATGTATTTCATTTGCACATATATAGGGTTGCCCCTTTAAGTCCTTATGCATTCCTTTAACTTTCGGTTGGAGTGCTCTAGAGCTGCAGAAGCAAGATCTACTTACAGGAAATCGATTATGTGATATCGATTGAGAAAGTTTGCATCGCGTCTAGCGGTGAATTGAAGGAATTATACTTCCTATCTCGAAAACGAAGCAAGATATATGAAAATTTTCATTTACGAATTTTCATTACAAAAATTTTCATTTACTTATGAATTGATGTGCGATTTGTACATTAGAGGTCTGCATGGACTCGGGCCCTACCTGTGAGCTGGGCCGAGCTTGAATTTTCAAACACTGTTTCGAGTCGGGCCGGACTCGGGCCTAGGTCTTAAAAAAGTTGGGTCGACAGGACCAAACATATTTGATTCTGAAAACGGTATTAAATGAATATATTTTCCCTCGTATTCATGATCCCTTTAGAGTTCGATCGTTGAATCGATGATCCTAAATTACAATTTTTTAATAAATTCTTAATATGCTTTTTAACTGGTCACAAACCGTTTTCAGATTAAATTACATGAATTCCATATTAAATCGACTTCTAATTACATTTACAACAACTTTAGAGATGCTGCCCATTATACATTTTTTTTCCCCATATTAAAATTTTTCATTTATCTAAACCAATATTTATGGCTTTCAAGTATTTGTCAAAATAAAGAATCTATCGACAGAATTAAAAACTATTCTTATTGCAAAAAGAATTTGTGGTGGTATAAACTTATTAACTACTTTATGAGTTGCCTAAGCTTTTACTTATCTTCTGATCAATGAAACATGGGCTAAATTTCTACAATGTTCAACTTTTGTTAGTATGTTTTTCCTTTTCCTTTTTACATTTTTTTCATTTCTTTTGACTATTTCAAATTTTCACTCAAAATTATTTTTTTATATTTTTGTATCATTTTATTTATTATCTATAAGCCATTTATAACTTGTATTTCTGCTGTTATTGTATGTATAGTTTATTGGCTTTGAATATCTATGTATGTATATGTGTTGTTGTTGTTGTTGAGACCCAGACCGTCCGACTTACCAGAAAGGTGTAAAGTAACCGTTTGGACGGCCGGGAAGTGCCACCCAATTTAAATCGGAACCCAGTGGGGGAGTATGTATATGTGAATCGTTTTTCTGTGTTTTTCCCGGCCGTCCTTTGTAACTGCTGTGCACCCTTTAGATGAGTTAGACGGTCTGAGTAATGAATAAATAAATTTTGAAAACGTTCTGAATAAATTTTAAAAGAGTGCATGAAATTATTGTGTTGATTTCAGCTGTGTAAAGATAATGTTGAAAAATAAACCAACTTAATTATTTGTGAAAAAAGTTCACAAATTCGGGATTTTATCACATTTGAATACAAATTATTCAGGATCGAACCGGGCCAAGACACAATGGTCTTCGGACCGGACCGAGTTCAAGTTCTAGATCTGTAAATTTTTCGGGCTCGGGCGGGTTTAAGACCTGATTCAGTCTGATCGGAAAGTCTGAAAATCTGGCCCGTGCAGACCTCTATTGTACATGACATGTACACAGATGATGAAAATGAAGTCAACAAAAAACAAGAAAGATCAATCACGCTTAAAGCATTGATTATGAAACACTTTCCAACTTCAATGCAATTTTATTTAAAAAAAGTCGAAAATGCAATACATTCCTCGGTAATATTTTAAAACTTATCACAATACTACATTGATTTATTATATTTGAAAACTTAAACCTTCATTGAAAAAAATGAACTTCATACAAATGACGGCATTGAAATATAAATTGCCTGGTTTAAATATCTCTAAAATGCAATACATTCCACGGTAATATTTTAACAAGAAAGATCAATCATGCTTAAAGCATTGATTATGAAACACTTTCCAACTTCAATGCAATTTTATTTAAAAAAGTCGAAAATGCAATACATTCCTCGGTAATATTTTAAAACTTATCACAATACTACATTGATTTATTATATTTGAAAACTTAAACCTTCATTGAAAAAAATGAACTTCATTCAAATGACGGCATTGAAATATAAATTGCCTGGTTTAAATATCTCTAAAATGCAATACATTCCACGGTAATATTTTTAAAACTATCATAATACTACGATAATTTATTATATTTGAAAACTTCATCGAAAACAACTGAAATAAATTCAAATGACGTCATAGAAAAAATAACACGCCTGGATCTCTCTATAAAAGCAGGATTTCATTCATAACTTTCTCCATTTCATTCATCACAATACTGTAATAATTTATTTTATTTAAAAATTAAGACCATGGAGCTACAATTCATAAACTTTATGCTTAAAACTTCATCGAAAAAATCGTCCTTCTGTTTATAAAATCAATTAATATTTCATTCATATCAGCCATGCAGACTCCATAGAGTGAATTATTTTGTGTTAAAGAAATACAGTAATTCTAACACAACTCATTCTACATATTTTGCTGTTTACATTTTACATAGGTGAAAAATAGGCTTAGTTGTAGAAATAATCAAATTTGAATGAGAATTTAAACTCAAATATATTGTCATTGTGTTGTTTTAGTATGTAGATGCACAGAATTTAAGCAAAAATAAAGTAGTTTTAGGACGGATACAACACTCAATATGAATTAAAAAGAACTTTAAAAAATCACGATTTTGAAACAAGATGGATGCCATACATCATTTTGAAGTGGGTCATGTGATCGTTTCATATCATGGTCACGTGATCGTTTCATATAAGATGTGTAATTATTATTTTAATTTTTATTTAATAAACTACTGAATATATATCGCTGAATTTTTTTTATATATTTTATGGAACAATTTGACGATTACCTAAAATTTTGGAAGCAATTTGTGAATTTCAAATCCGCTTAAAAAATGTTTGAAAAATTAGGTCCCATAGGGCTCAATGTATTTCATTTTTTCAACCCGGGTTCAATCCAAAATTAATTAGGTGATATTATTCATTTATATTCCCATAGGTCCTACAGACCGTGTGAACAACATAGTAAAATTTCATTTTGATTAAGTCATTTTTACGGCAGTTATCGTGCTAACGGACAGACAGACAGACAGAATGAACAAAGTCATAAACACTTTTCAACTTTGTTGTAAAGTGTTAAAAACTATCATAATACTACGATAATTTATTATATTTGAAAACTTCATCGAAAACAACTGAAATTAATTCAAATGACGTCATAGAAAAAACAAGAAAGATCAATCATGCTTAAAGCATTGATTATGAAACACTTTCCAACTTCAATGCAATTTTATTTAAAAAAGTCGAAAATGCAATACATTCCTCGGTAATATTTTAAAACTTATCACGATACTACATTGATTTATTATATTTGAAAACTTAAACCTTCATTGAAAAAAATGAACTTCATTCAAAAGACGGCATTGAAATATAAATTGCGTGGTTTAAATATCTCTAAAATGCAATACATTCCACTGTAATATTTTTAAATCTATCATAATACTACGATAATTTATTATATTTGAAAACTTCATCGAAAACAACTGAAATTAATTCAAATGACGTCATAGAAAAAATAACACGCCTGGATCTCTCTATAAAAGCAGGATTTCATTCATAACTTTCTCCATTTCATTCATCACAATACTATAATAATTTATTTTATTTAAAAATTAAGACCATGGAGCTACAATTCATAAACTTTATGCTTAAAACTTCATCGAAAAATATCGTCCTTCTGTTTATAAAATCAATTAATATTTCATTCATATCAGCCATGCAGACTCCATGGACTGAATTATTTTGTGTTAAAGAAATACAGTAATTCTAATACAACTCATTCTACATATTTTGCTGTTTACATTTTACATAGGTGAAAAATAGGCTTAATTGTAGAAAAAATCAAATTTGAATGAGAATTTAAACTCAAATATATTGTCATTGTGTTGTTTTAGTATGTAGATGCACAGAATTTAAGCAGAAATAAAGTAGTTTTAGGATGGATACAACACTCAATATGAATTAAAAAGAACTTTAAAAAATCACGAATTTGAAACAAGATGGATGCCATATCTCATTTTGAAGTGGGTCATGTGATCGTTTAATATCATGGTCACGTGATCGTTTCATATAAGATGTGTAATTATTATTTTAATTTTTATTTAAAAAACTACTGAATATATTTAGCTGAATTTTTTTTTATATATTTTATGGAACAATTTGACTATTACCTAAAATTTTCGAAGCAATTTGTGAATTTTAAATCCGCTTAAAAAATGTTAGAAAAATTAGGTCCCATAGGGCTCAATGTATTTCATTTTTTCAACCCGGGTTCAATCCAAAACTAATTGTGTGATATTATTCATTTATATTCCCATAGGTCCTACAGACCGTCTGAACAACATACTAAAATTTCATTTTGATTAAGTCATTTTTACGGCAGTTATCGTGCTAACGGACAGACAGACAGAATGAACAAAGTCATAAACACTTTTCAACTTTGTTGTAAAGTGTCAATGAACAAAGTCATAAACACTTTTCAACTTTGTTGTAAAGTGTCAATGAACAAAGTCATAAACACTTTTCAACTTTGTTGTAAAGTGTCAACAAGAAAGATCAATCATTCTTAAAGCATTGATTATGAAACACTTTCCAACTTCAATGCAATTTTATTTAAACATGTCTAAAATGCAATACATTCCTCGGAAATATTTTAAAACTTATCACAATACTACATTAATTTATTATATTTGACACCTTAAACCTTCATCGAAAAAAATTAACTTCATTCAAATGACGGCATTAAAGTATAAATTGCCTGGTTTAAACATCTCTAAACGGTGATACATTCCTCGGTAATAATTTTAGAATTATCATAAAACTACGATAATTTATTATATTTGAAAACATCATCGAAAACAACTGAAATTCATTCAAATGACGTCATAAAAAAATAACACGCCTGGCTCTCTCTATAAAAGCAACATTTCATTCATAAATAATTCCCCCATTCATGTCATTCATCACAATACTATAATAATTTATTTTATTTAAAAATTAAGACCATTGAACTACAAGCAAGTAAACTCAATGCGTAAAACTTCATCGAAAATTATCGTCCTTCTCTTTCTAAAATCAATGAATATTTCATTCATATCAGCGAAGCAGACTCCATGGACTAAATGATTTTGTGTTAAAGAATTACAGCGATTCTAATACAACTCATTCTACATATTTTGCTGTTTACATTTTACATAGGTGAAAAATAGGCTTAATAGTAGAAATAATGATATTTGGAAGAGCATTTAAACTGAAATATATTGTCATTGCGTTGTTTCAGTATGTAGATGCACAGAATTTAGGCAAAAATAAAGTAGTTTTAGGACGGATACAACACTCAATATGAATTAAAAAGAACTTTAAAAATCACGATTTTGACACAAGATGGATGCCATATATCATTTTGAAGTGGGTCATGTGATCGTTTCATATCATGGACACGTGATCGCTTCATATAAGTGGTGTTATTATTATTTTAATTTTTATTTAAAAAACAACTGAATATATTTCGCTGAATTATTTTTTATATATTTTATGGAACAATTTAAATATTGCCTAAAATTTTCGAAGTAATTTGTGAATTTTAAATCCGCTTAAAAAATGCTTGAAAAATTAGGTCCCATAGGGCTCAATGTATTCCATTTTTTCAACCCGGGTTCAATCCAAAACTAATTGGGTGATATTTTTCATTTATATTTCCATAGGTCCTATAGACCGTCTGAAAAACATACTAAAATTTCATTTTGATTAAGTCATTTTTACGGCAGTTATCGTGCTAACGGACACACAGACAGACAGAATGAACAAAGTCATAAACACTTTTCAACTTTGTTGTAAAGTGTTAATAACACGCCTGGATCTCTCTATAAAAACAGGATTTCATTCATAACTTTCTCCCATTCATTTCATTCATCACAATACTATAATAATTTATTTTATTTAAACATTTTATTTAAGACCATGGAGCTACAAATAATTAAACTCTATGCTTAAAACTTCATCGAAAAAAATCGTCCTTCTCTTTATAAAATCAATTAATATTTCTTTCATATCAGCCATGCAGACTCCAGGGACTAAATTATTTTGTGTTAAAAAAATACAGGAATTCTAATACAACTAATTCTACATATTTTGCTGTTTACATTTTACATAGGTGAAAAATAGGCTTAGTTGTAGAAATAATCAAATTTAGATGAGCATTTAAACTCAAATATATTGTCATTGCGTTGTTTCAGTATGTGGATGCACAGATTTTAAGCAAAAATAAAGTGGTTTTAGGACGGATACAACACTCAATATGAATTAAAAAGAACTTTAAAAAATCACGATTTTGAAACAAGATGAATGCCATATATCATTTTGAAGTGGGTCATGTGATCGTTTCATATCATGGTCACGTGATCGTTTCATATAAGAGGTGTAATTATTATTTTAATTTTTATTTAAAAAACTACTGAATATATTTCGCTGAATTTTTTTTATATATTTTATGGAACAATTTGGATATTATCTAAAATTTTCGAAGCAATTTGTGAATTTTAAATCCGCTTAAAGAATGTTTGAAAAATTAGGTCCCATAGGGCTCAATATATTTCATTTTTTCAACCCGGGTTCAATCCAAAACTAATTGGGTAATATTATTCATTTATATTCCCATAGGTCCTACAGACCGTCTGAACAACATACTAAAATTTCATTTTGATTAAGTCATTTTTACGGCAGTTATCGTGCTAACGGACAGACAGACAGACAGAAAGACAGAAAGACAGAATGAACAAAGTCATAAACACTTTTCAACTCTGTTGTAAAGTGTTAACAATAATTATGAATATGTCTCATTTAATACTGAAGCATATAAAAAACATGCAGAGTCCACTTCAACGATAAAAACTTGCAATTTCGTTCCAATAGCTCAACGGTGGAGCGTCGGCTGACCAATTCGGAGATCTGGAGTTCGACTGTTAGGGCAGCAAGGCTCTTTACAATGGCGCCCGAACAAATTAACCCTGTAGGTTAGGGCCAAGATGTCAGAGGTCTAAGGACCTCAGACCGTGCGACTCACATAGTGCGTTTAGAGTAGCTTACTGCACGGCCGGGAAAGTATACTTCCTGCACTCAGGAGGCACCCAAGGTCTGCCATCCCACCAAACGAACATTTATTTAGATCTAAAAAGATAACAATTGATGAAAAATATTGTGATTAAACAGACAGTTTTACATTATATTTGAACTTGACAAGTACGTCCATTTTTCAAAAATGGGAAAACGGTTATTGCGAATATAGATAAAAAGATCATTGAAAAATATAATTTAGAGTGAGGTATAATAAACACAATGAAAAATAGATTAAAATTAAAGAAAATAATAAAATTTTAAAAGTAAAATTCAGAAAATATATAAAAAGAAAATATATGAAAAGGAAGAAATGGGCACATGAAAAGCAAAAACAGAAATTTAGAAAAAAAATTTAGAAAAGAAAAATTAGAAGAAATACAAATAAAAAGGGTCAAAAGAAAAAGAAAGAACCGAGAAAATAAGAACAGTTAACATAGCTTTTTTTTTCTAAGAAAATATGGAGGGAACACAATAAGTTCATATAAGTTAATAAGAATGAAATAAAGGGATTCATTGATCAAAGTTAATTGATAGTAGAATCTACTTAGGTCACTTTATTAGAAATTTCCATGGCAACAAGAATACAGTTTTTAATTTTATCTACTGAAGAGGGATTTGAACGAACTTTGGAGAACCAAATTGGTTTATTAGGGGGGGGGGGGGGTTTGCAGAGATGAAAATTTTTAGAAAAAGGACAACCGAAAATGTAATGGTCAACGTCACCGAATTTATTGCAAATATAGTCAGAGGTCTGAAAGTGACCCTAGAACGACTAGTACGGATTCAGTGGACTCTGTAAAATTGAGCGCCGATTTCAAAGTGAGAGGATAACGACCAATGCGAGAGGATAACGATAACGACCACGCAGGATACTAACATGGGTAAAAATAGTAGTAGCAGGAGGCTAACTTGAGATGAAAATAGCAGGAGGCTAACTTGAGTTTAAAATATCAGGAGGCTAGCTTAAGATAGAAATAGCAGGAGGTGGTCAGACAGATTGTCAATTGCCCGCCAATCTGACATCAGAGGGTGGATAATGCAGAGTCCCCTTCAACGGTAAGAGCTTGCAATTTCGTCCCAATAGCTCAACGGTAGAGCGTCGGCTGGCCAGTTCGAAGATCCAGGGTTCGATTCCCGGTTGGGTCGGCAAGGCTCTTTACAAACATTGCCATAAATCTGCAAGGAAATATTTAGAGGGGGGGGGGGGTTCTGGATAGTCTATAAAGACTTTTCGAAACCAATATTAATAAAATATACTCTATAATAATAGATGAAAAAAAATAATGGAGTCGCAATTTTTATTTACCCTTATGTTCTGTACGGTAGCTGATACTACATGTTCAAAGATTCAGATTTCTAGGTCAACGACGGGAGTTTCTGGATGGTCTGGAAAGACTTTTCTAACCCCCTCTCTTCTCCGCCCCCTGGGGGCAAATCGAAAACGTGCCTACGTTATATACTGTGTTTTAGTCGATATTATAAGTGTGCAAAAATTCAGCCTTCTAGATCCGCAGAGAGGCTTCTAGAGAGTCTGAAAAGGATCCTGGAGGGTCTAAGGACCCCATTTTTTCGTCCCTGTGGGGTAAATCGAAAATTCTATTAGGTTCTGCACCGTAGTCGATACTATAAGCGTGCAGAGATCATCACCTTCTAGGCCATCGGGAGGTAGGGGCTTCTGTAAAATCTGAAACGATAATAACACATTAGGCAATTATATATCCTGATATTCTTTCTCGATATGCATAATCGATGGCGGAGGGCATTTTAAATAGGCTCTACACTATAGATTCATGTGCATATAATTTTTGTTTATTGTATCATTCCTGAATAAACAGCAATTCGCCTATAATCATATTGTATCAAATTAATGCTTCCTATAACTGATATAGTGGTGATCCTTATGGGTCAAAATCCGAAGGTAGATCAACTGAAATTTAATGAAATATTGTATTGTTGTCGCAAATACGTATATGTTGAGACCCAGACCGTCCGACCTACCAGAAAGATGTAAGGTAATTGTTTGGGCGGCTGGGAAGAGCCACCCAATTTAGACCGGAACCCAGTGAGGGAGGCATCCACAGGGACCTCATCCTCCTTCCCCTACCGTCAACCTCTCGGAAGGACGACTTGCGGACCCACATGTTTAACGTGATCGTACTCCGCGTGAACACGGCGGCAGTTTTGGCAACGGAGGGAATCGAACCCGGGCCTACCGAGTGCAATTCCCGCGCGCTAACCACTGAACTACCGTGCTCTTAAATACGTATATGTGTAAAATTTAAAAAAAATCGGCTTGGTAGTAGTGTATCAAATATTAATTTCAAGCTTTTGCCCAAACAGAGAAACCAACCTCAATAAACCCGCGTAATAATAATAAAAAAAAGGCCAGACCTTGACAGACTTAAATACTAAGTATGAGATATAAAATGTTGTTGTTGAGACCCAGACCGTCCGACCTACCAGAAAGGTGTAAGGTAACTGTATGGACGGCCGGGAAGTGCCACCCAATTTAGACCGAAACCCAGTGGGGGAGGCATCCACAGGGACCGTACCCTCCTTCCCCTACCGCCAACCTCTCGGAAGGACTTACGGACCCACATGTTTAACGTGATCGTACTCCGCATGAACACGGCGGCATTTATGGTAGCGTGCAAATCTAGCGCGCAAACCACGGGGATACCGCACCCGAGATGGCCAACAGCACGCGGTGTTCCGAGGTGGTCACCCACCAAGTACTAACCGCGCCCGATGCTGCTTGACTTCGGTGATCTAACGAGAACCGGTGTTTTCAGCACGGTACGGCCGTTGGCCCCAGATATAAAATGTTTATATACCTCACAGATGGAATGATACAAGTTGCACCTTAGTTGAATTAATATAGTTGTATTGCAATTATATCTCTTGGTATTATGTTTATAATATAAGTAAACACCTGCTGGCGGTTTACAAAACCGTATGTTGGGGTCGCACAAGACCATGTACGAGTCAGCTTCCCCGCATCTTCTCTATATACCTTGAAAAAGAAACAATTTCAGCTTATAGTACTCCCCCTAAATTATGGGATAAATAAAACACCTGGGTACCCCTGTGAAAAAAATTAATTAAACATCATGTCAATCTTTAATAGAAAAAAATCTGATATGGGCTGCACATGACTTTCCTTACCGACTCAATTAATTTTCTTTTTCTTTCTTTCATAATTCATTAAATTGAGATTAATTGCACAAAATTAACACGGATAATTATTTGAAATTATACTGAATTTACAGTTTCAATTCAATTTTTGTTTTATTCGGCGACTAGGCGTATTTTCATAGACGACGGGGCAAAAATTGCGAAAAAACTTAAGTATCTCAAGAATGGTTAATCCTAGAATTATGGGGTTGGTCTTATTCTTTTCATTGTCAAAAATTGTATATTAAACAAGCAATTAATGGGCACATTTGAGCATATGTAGTCTTTTGTTATAGATTTGGGCGATTTTTGCAGGCCATTTGGCAAAAAATGGCGGGTTCTTTTTTTCCTAAATGGCACTAAAATCCAATCAGCACCAAGCGACTTATTCACCAAATTTTGCAAAATTTGGTCAATAAGTAATTAAATTAAGGTGGATGCATACATTACACAGACAGACAGATACACATACACACACACACAATTGTTCTTTTTTCAGGTTCTAGAGTGCGCGAAAAGCGTAGATACTTCGAAAATTCGAATTTCGACACGCTTCAAATACTTTCAGTATACATTACCATGCTTTGTAGGGAAAGTAAAAATATGAGTTTCTATTAAAATAGTTCCTGTAAACAATTTTACTTAGTTTCTTGATTTAATCACTTCCTTAACATAGATAGGTGATCGAAAGCTATTTGGTTGTCACATTTAGATTCAGCAATGTAATATTTATAAGAATCAGCATGAATTTTAGCAGACAGCGAAAACAACTTGTTTTGCCAGACTGTGTTAATTTTGATTTATGTTTTGAGCAATATACTTTCGTTTGTTGATTATAGTATTTCCAGTTATTTATTACAACTGAAAAGTTTGACATACAATTTGGACATAATTACTCTGTCCATTCAATGTTCCATAAATTTGTGATAAGAACTTCATTAGAATATTCAAATATAGTATAAATTATTTATTACTCATAATTTATCAGTTTTATTCCTGATGTTGATAGGAAAAAGGACGATAAGGGAATATAAATAATGAATCGAATTCAATTTATCTTTTTCCACTCCTTTAAAACGTCACTTTATTATTATACACATAATAGCCGGAGAGCCAGCAACGATTTTACTTACCTCATTGAGTACAAAATGTGTAAACATTGCATGTAGCTTGAACTTTGAGGTATCAATGGAGAAGCTTGAATATCCCCCAGGTGGCCTAAGCCATGGGCGTATTTTTGAAAAATTGACATCTACTTAAGCTAAAATTGATATCTACTTACCCCATTGAGGACATGGATAAAATTACTATCAAATGATGAAGTTTTACGTTCCATTAATGCATTTATATATCTACATATCTAGCAGTTGTTCCAAGTGGCAGATTGAATGCCAGACGTTTCAAAAGTCGAAATTTTGTGATTTTAACATTTATACTCAAAAACTTATTCAACAAAATTTCATATTTATAGGGTTTAAAAATATTCAGATTAAAATTATACGAAAAGAAATGATGTGTTACAGTTCAAATTTCGACAATTTTTTAATTAAAAAAAATTAAAAATAAATGCCATATTTACTTTGTGTTATCATGTTACATATTTTAAATCAAGAACGATACCAATAAGTAAATATTTTAGAGAAATGCTGAAAGTTGCAGAGTCCACTTCGATTATAAGTGCTTACAATTTTGTCCCAGTAGCTGAATGGTAGAGCGTCGGCTGGCCAGTTCGGAGATCAAGGGTTCGATTCCCGGTTGGGGCAGCAATAAACTTTACAATAGCGCCCAAACAAATCAACCCTGTAAGTTGGTGTTCTGTATCATATATATATGTATGCATGTATATATATATATATGTATATATGCATGCATGTATATATATATGTATGTATGCATATATATATATATATACATATATGTATGTATGCATGTATATATATATACATGTATGCATGTATATATATATATATATATATATATATATATATATACATATATGTATACATGTATGTATATATATATACATATATGTATACATATATATATATATATACATGCATACATATATACATATATGCATGCATATATGTATATATGCATGCATGTATATATATATATATATGTTGTATATATATATGTATGAATGCATGTATATAAATATATATGTATGCATGTATATATATATATGTACATGCATGTATATATATATATATATGCATGTATATATATGCATGTACGTATATATATGTATGTACGTATATGTGTGTATGTATATATGGATGTATATGTTGCAGAGTCCCCTTCGACGATAAGAGCTTGCAATATCGTCCCAGTAGCTCAAAGGTAGAGGGTCGGCTGGCCAGTTCGTAGATCCAGAGTTCGATTCCCGGTTGGGGTAGCAATAAACTTTACAATGGCGCCCGAACAAATCAACCCTGTAAGTTAGTGCAAAGATTCTGGAGGTCTGAAAGTGACCATAATATGACTATTACGGATTCAGTGGACTCTGGAAGATTGAGCGCCGATTTCAAATTGAGAGGATAACGACTGCTCAGGATACTAACTTGGGTAAAAGTAGCAGTAGCAAGAGGCTAACCTGAGGTGAAAATAGCAGGGGGTGGTCAGTCAGAGTGTCAGTTACCCATCGATCTGACATTAGAGGGGGGAGAATGCAGAGTCCACTTCGATGATAAGAGCTTGCAATTTCGTCCCAGTAACTCAATGGTAGAGCGTCGGCTGGCCCGTTCAGAGATCCAGGGTTCGATTCCCGGTTGGGGCAGCAATAAATTTCACAAAGTCTCTTGGGACAAATTAACGTTGAAAAGTTCAAACTTCTATTAGCAACTGTTAAAAAAGCTTCCATCACAAAATGATGAAACATTTTCGAATGTTTTTAATGCAACAAATCGATTGATGTATACAAAACAATCATTTTCACTGAACTTGTATTCTTGTCCCAATTTACCCCAGGTTTGAAATCAGTTAAAATAAGTAAATAGTTGTTGAGAGCAGATTTTTGTGCTGTGTTTTATCACCAACTTTTACATACCGTCAAACTTCGATAACTCGAAGCTGATGGAAGAGGGGGAATATTGACGTAGAGATAATTCTTGTCATGGAATTGTTATGGAAGTCAGATACATAAATATCGTAAATAAAACATAGGGAAAATTTATCTATGTACTATATGGGATGTTTATCGAAGGTGGTAACGGACTTTATTTCCATAAGAGAATCTCGATTATCCCAGCTAATGGGAACCGAAAACAGCTCGAATGAGGTTAAACTCTGTTTACACCAAAGAAACTTCTTATACTACTCTGTACAATTTAGGGCTGACCTTGCGGCAATATTGCCCTCCCCTATAGGATCTCCCTCATTTTTACTATTAAGGAAATATTAACTGTAAAACAATATGTACAATGAAAAATTATATAATTATATGCTTATTTGTTTTATACCTACTGTACATGCTCGGGCGTACTATCATCCTGATGTTCGATGCATCGCAGTCTTAGCATTTACGCCCTCAGTATGCGAAATTCTTGAGCCTTCTCCAGAACACACATTATCCCCGTTTTTACTCTCTTGTTTTTCTTCACTCACTACATTTATAATCCCGTCATCTATCCTCTTGCTCATCCTCATTCATTCAATTTTGAATGTTTTCTACCGTAAAAAATCTTTGAAACTGGAAGATTCTTTATTAGCTCAACGAGGGGTGGAAGATTATCTTCATCATCTTCTTTCTCGTATAGACATATACGAGAGATGACGTTTTAACTTCACTGGAAAAAGTGATAATTCGGTGAAGAAAGAGCTAGCTCGGATAACACGGAACCTTGGATAATTGGGGCGCTATTGTACTTGCAAAGTTTCTTAAAATGAGTTGCAGAATTTCAGGTAAATAATCTCAACTATGTGAATGATATTTCTACGAAATATTTTAATCCAACATTTTACACGTGTCCCGTTGAGTAATAATTCCAATTAGTAGAATATTCCACACGTCTTTATTCTTTAAATAAAAAAAGTTCTATTTCTAATAAAAAATGTTCACCAAAAATAAAGGAATCCCTAAATTTCCTCCTAAATCCCTAAATTAGTTTTAAAAGTCTTGAATTTAAGTCTGCAATAAGCATGATCAATTGACATAAATCGGTAGTGACATATTGGTCTTTTAGAATGTTTTATTTTAACTAAAGAGGCCGTAAGGACAATTCTATTAGCTACAACTTTTATTCTATAAGTCACGTGTAAAATGCTAGATTTTTTTTAATTATTCCAGAAATACCGACCATATGGAGTTGAGACTCATTTCATAAAATTCTGTACCTTATGTTAAGAAACTTTGCAAATGCAAGTGCATGTCTAGGATCAATATTTTAAGAAATTAAATCCGTTACCAACTTCTTTGTACATCATGAATACTGATACAAAAGGTACTGTAAATTCAGGTAGGGGTAGTTCTAAAAATATAGATATAAAGATTTTTCCAACATAACTGATTTCAATAATTCGAGTAAAAAAAGAGATAGAAGGAATGAATATAACTACCGAGAAAATTGTTAATCATAGAAATATTCAAAGTCAAATAAAGTCCTTTTAGTATAAGAATAAAAATCTGATGTGGGCAGCACATAACATTTCCTACATAATGCATTTATTCTGGGTCAATGATTTTAACGTTGAATACATTTTACGCTTTTCTAAACAACAACATGTAAAATAATTTCCAAGTGCCCAATAAACTTTCACTCATGTGTGCAATTTTGGGGATATTTTAATCAATTTAGCATTATAATTAATGTCGCCAAGTAAGCAACAGTTCACCAAACTGGTCTCCAAATTCACCAGATTTATCGCCAAGCGTTACAGACAGATGGAGAAGGGTTTTTCTCATTTCTGAATAAATGATTTTGGCAAATTGTTAGGTGTCAAAATACAAAACTATTACACAAACTATCTTCTCTCATGAATGCAATAAACTAGATATATAATAACGATGCTAACCAATTTGTCGGATAATATAGCATACGGAAAGTGAACATATTTCAAGATAGTTAATACTTTTTTTAATTTTCTGTAATTTTTTATAGATTTATTTTAAAATGTACAATATCTCGTCGAAAACGGCTCATGCTAGAGTTCTATAGTTTATGTCATTCGTTTTCTAATGAAAAATTTCACAAAAAATGATTATTTATGTAACATTATTAAAGGTTCTGATTATTTACTGATTCTTTTAAAATTCCATTCGAAAATTAGGGGGGGGGGGGGCTTGGGGGTCTTTCAAACATTCGATTACATTTATAATCAATAGGGTTCAGTTTTTCCGATTCTAATAATCACACGATTCGAATACATACAGGCATAATCTCAAAACGTTCGATTGTAGTTTTGAGATAAAACATGTTCTTCTGTAGAAAACTTGAATTTAAATTTTTGATCACATCACAATACTTTCCTTATACATCATACTATGTATGTAGGAAAAAACAATAAAGCAATCAAGATTATAGGGTGGATAATTCAAATTCGAGTTTTCAGCGAATTTACGTATTTTGGACAGCCTTGAAAACTAATAAACACTTTTTAATTTACCATATACGTGTGTGAGTGTATACTACAACAAGATGATCATCCTATGTTCATTAAATTTATCTATAAGAGGACTAATGTGTTACCATGGGGCGGATTTGATTTTGGTAGAATCGTAAGCATGAAATTTTCCCGCAAAAATATTTTAAACAAGAAAGATCAATCATGCTTAAAGCATTGATTATGAAACACTTTCCAACTTCAATGCAATTTTATTTTAAAAAGTCGAAAATGCAATACATTCCTCGGTAATATTTTAAAACTTATCACAATACTACATTGATTTATTATATTTGAAAACTTAAACCTTCATTGAAAAAAATGAACTTCATTTAAATGACGGAATTGAAATATAAATTGCCTGGTTTAAATATCTCTAAAATGCAATACATTCCACGGTAATATTTTTAAAACTATCATAATACTACGATAATTTATTATATTTGAAAACTTCATCGAAAACAACTGAAATAAATTCAAATGACGTCATAGAAAAAATAACACGACTGGATCTCTCTATAAAAGCAGGATTTCATTCATAACTTTCTCCCATTCATGTCATTCATCACATTACTACAATAATTTATTTTATTTAAAAATTAAGACCATGGAGCTACAATTCATAAACTCTGCTTAAAACTTCATCGAAAAAAATCGTCCTTCTGTTTATAAAATCAATTAATATTTCATTCATATCAGCCATGCAAACTCCATGGACTGAATTATTTTGTGTTAAAGAAATACAGTAATTCTAATACAACTCATTCTACATACGAGTATTTTGCTGTTTACATTTTACATAGGTGAAAAATAGGCTTAGTTGTAGAAATAATCAAATTTGAATGAGAATTTAAACTCAAATATATTGTCATTGTGTTGTTTTATTATGTAGATGCACAGAATTTAAGCAAAAATAAAGTAGTTTTAGGACGGATACAACACTAAAATGAATTAAAAAGAACTTAAAAAAATCACGATTTTGAAACAAGATGGATGCCATATATCATTTTGAAGTGGGTCATGTGATCGTTTCATATCATGGTCACGTGATCGTTTCATATAAGAGGTGCAATTATTATTTTAATTTTTATTTAAAAAACTACTGAATATATTTCGCTGAATTTTTTTTTATATATTTTATGGAACAATTTGAATATTACCTAAAATTTTCGAAGCAATTTGTGAATTTTAAATCCGCTTAAAACATGTTTGAAAAATTAGGTCCCATAGGGCTCAATGTATTTCATTTTTTCAACCCGGGTTCAATCCAAAACTAATTGGGTGATATTATTCATTTATATTCCCATAGGTCCTACAGACCGTCTGAACAACATATTAAAATTTCATTTTGATTAAGTCATTTTTACGGCAGTTATCGTGCTAACGGACAGACAGACAGACAGACAGACAGAATGAACAAAGTCATAAACACTTTTCAACTTTGTTGTAAAGTGTTAAAAATGAATAGGATTAACTATCTTGATAAAATAAAAATTTTGTAAATACAGCATAAACGCAAAATTATACTGGCTAGACACAAAACAGTCTTATTCTTCGGGACCGGCAAGACGCACGATCTCACTTATTTAAGTAAGTTCGGAAACTGAAATATAGTATACGAGCAGACGATAAGAGAAAAGTTGTTGCTATCACCACTGGGAGAAATAAAAGAGGGAAGAACCAATGAGGTTGGGAAATGAAAGGCCGGATACTAGAAATGAATTGTAAAATCGCGGAGAATTGAAAGAATAGCTAAAAATAAAGAGTGGTCAAAGTAAAAAGTAACAACTGAAGTGAGCAAAGTGAAAAGAAACAACTGAATCGTGAGAAAGCCCACTAAAAGAATGATGCATACCTATAATAGGTATGCATTATTGGTCATACCTCAGTTGCCGTACTCACGTAAAAATGTGAAGTCGCGTTTCTTGTCGATACTGAAGAAGATATACTTTTGTGATTTCGAATCCGGTTGACCAGTTTATTTTTTGTATTTATACTGTATTTTTATTTTATTGAATTATTATTACAGCAGTTCTTAATTGTTTTTTTTTTTGTTTTGTTTTTTTAATGCTTAACATTATTTGTAATTTTTTGTATCAAAATGAATGAAACCACTTCTATAACGCTAGAAAACATGCTTTCAATGTATTTTTCTTCAAAATTTTTGGCTTATAAGCGTTATTTAAAAACACGACAAGTTGTCATATCTAGACGGAAGTTATCTGAAACCTTCCAATTTGATGTCATTTCAAATAAATACAATGTTGTGTTTTGCAATAAAACTTCTTTTATGGGTAAAAATAACGATAGAAAAAATTAATTTGGGTTCGTTAGTTATGCGTCACCTCCTCCCTAGCACCCATTAAATTTTTTAAATAAGAATCCCATGTGAATAAAATATTTATGAATTGCTTGTAATACATACAAGCCATTGATCGAACTGATTAGACTCTTACTCAATACCAGAAATTACACTTTAAAGATAGTAAAATTAACGAAAGTTCTGCAGCAAAATAAATTTATCATACAAAAGTTATTTTCTAGTTTTATAGTTATAACTCCTCAAATTTTCTTGCTGTTACTAACAGAACTAAGTAATGAACATAACAGTGGTTACTTTTAACTTTTTTTTTAATTTTTAAAACAAGTTAACACTCAAAAGTGTGTAAATATATTTTTTTAAATACAGTTGTTTCAAAAAACTATGCACGGCAAATTGTACATTTTGTATATATATAATGCAGCATAAATAAGTCTACACTTAAATTTACAATGCCAATAAAGTAGATGTTAGTTATAAGAGCTAAAAAGAAATAAAATTCGTAACTATTAATTTACTCAATAAATTTAATTCATTTACATATCGAATCATTTACTACAAAACCATGTTTCTTCTACCTTATTGTTTGGCAACACTTACTGAAAAAATTATTCCTGTGGGTGTTTCTTCCTTCATTTTCAAAGCAGCACATCATTAAATCAAGAGTCTTTTACTGTAAGAAAAAATGAACACCGTGTGATCTCAATTTGCTTTCTCCATTAAAAAGAAAAAACTGTTAGCATCCCATTTACGCTTTAAACGAGATATTTGCTGCAATATAAAATGACGGCTGTAGTAAAAAAGGGAAAATTATCTAATGATTAAAAGAACCGCTAAGAACCAGACTATTAAGCTAGTCGCGAACAGCTTCTTATTTCAATCCACAAGTACCGGAAGATCATAGCCACAATGAAAAAGATATAAATAAAAGATGAACGTTTATATATGGGGATCATCAAATATAAGTTATTCATACTTAACTCGTATTTTTTTTCAATTAAGACACTCTTTCGTGATACTTCCAGCCTTGACATTTATGAAAATTGCTTTTCTTTTGGATTATCACGTGACAATAAATCAGGTAACAAATACTTTTATGTTGTAACAACGCCTTTTTTCAATTGCCATTTACAAGTTACAATGTTTTGTCAAATATCATATTTTTAATTTTGTAGTCGATGCCAAAATAATTGGCTAACGCAGAAGTTCTCAATTGGTAATACGCATACCACTGGTGGTACGTGAGAAGATGTAGAAATTCTACTTTCTGTAGAAGAAAAGCAGCTCATTGATATTTTATGTGACAAAAATTTAATGGATAATATTAAAAACAACTCTTTAGTCAACTTAAACAAAATAAAACTTAGACATATACAAGCAATTATATACATAGACATAGCAATTATATATATAGACATAGCAATTATATATATAGACATAACAAATATATATATAGTCATAGCAATTATATATTTTAACGCTATTTTTTTAACGTACTTATGTGAAACAGGTTTATTTTTAATAATGTACTAAAAACAAATATAGAAGGAAATTTGAGTTGGAGCCAAATTTACGTTTAAAATTAAGTAAAATGGAACCAGGTAAGGAGAAACTAATTTCAGCCAAACAAACACAAGTATCACATTAAACGTTTTTGTTAATCCTATTGTTAATCATTAATCACATTATTTCTTAAACATTTGCCGTGTTTATATTTGCTAATATTTTTTATTTTTGTTAAATTTTATTTATTATAAGCAAAATAACAATATATGACAATAAATTAAGTGTATACACTTAAGTTATTGTCATATATTGTCTTGACTTTCTAAATGTAAATTGCACATATTTTTATAAGTGGTACTGAAATTTTTAAATTTTGGTTTTAGCGGCACACATTTGTGAAAAGGTTCAGAACCCCTGGTCTAACGGTCTAACGTGCTTTTGTCTTTTAAGATCCTACAGAAGCCCCCGGAAACCTAAAAGACTAAATCTTTGCACACTTATAGTATTGACTACGATACGGAACCTAGTGGAGCCAGATATTCGATTTACCCCCTGTGGGCGGTTATGACGAGATGTTTTCCGAAAAGTCTTTGCAAACCTACCAGAAGCTAACAGGTGACCCAGAAAACTGGATCTTTGCAACTTATAGTATTGAACATCGGACAGGACCTAATCTAAACAGATTTTCGATTTACTGAAGAGAACGTAGTTTATCGAAAAGTCTTTTCCAGCCATCCAGTGGCACCTTTCTGACCTAAAATGTTAAATATTTACATCAATCATCGAACATATTTATATCAACCATCGAACACAACCGAACGTAGCGGGATTTTTGATTTACCCCCCTCCCCCGGAGGGGGCGAATATAATGGGTGTTTTCAGAAAGTTTTTTAGACTTCCAGAACCCCTCCTGGTGAGTTAGAAAGAAGGGCTGAATCCTTGCACACGTGTAGTACCGATCATTAGACAGGACTTAATGTAGCCAGATTTCCGATCTCATCTCCCCCCCACCGAGATTATGAGTTTTTAAAAAGCCTTTCCTGGCCCTCAAACAGCCCTCCGGTAGCTTAGATGGCTGAATCTTTGCTTTGCACATTTATAGTATCAACCACTGGTCTAAACCTAATAGAACCGAATTTTCGATTTCTCCTCCAGGGTGTACAAAAAGTTGAGGAAGGGTAACGTATTTCAGAACTCTCCCGAAGACGCTCCGCCAGAAGACCAAAAAGATTGAAATTCGACCAAAAGGCAGAACCTAAGTGGGTCAATTTTCGATTGAGACGAACGACTATTTACGAATTACGACGCTATGTATCATATCTTGTAAAACCTATTAAAAAAGTTACAGCTGAATTTTTTAAGACTCTTCGTTTCTCAATCGCTGACATGCTAAAATACTAGTTTAAAGTATTTTTTTGAATTTGTTTAATACTGTCTGTACAATACACATATGTATAGAGTGAACATTGTGAGGGGGTAAAAAATCGAACTCTCTTATTTTGTTGAATCACGTTCTTCGTATCCCTGAATATCAATCAGCCTTCTTTTGAATGATACATGTGTGTCTGCCTGTAGACAGAACATCTCTTAGCATGCGCCGTTCTCGAGACAGTGGCGTCTCCAAGGCGGAGGATTTGATGGTCACAACCCCAGCGAACTCATTGAATTTCGAGGAAATGATATATGGAGAAATAGAAAACGAAATATCTGGTTAAACCCCTCCCTCCAGAATTTTTTTCTGACGACGTTACTGTCTCTATATATTGTACATTTTGATCTAAAGTACAAGAAATCGTAAAAAATTCAATATACTCGCTATTATCAAAGGAGTGACTTATTCTTGGTAAATAGTTTTAACCAAAAGTTACTTTCCCGTATTGTTGGGGTTATCATGAGCCGTTCTTGATATATTGGAAATTTTGCTTTTCCACGTTTTGTTATGAACAAATTGATTTTTTACCAACTCCAGTTTTTCAATTGCCAAAATCTACTTTTAATTACAGGAATTCTTTTTCAAGATCAAATTAACCCAGAATTCACATAAACCAAAGCTGAACAAATTCTACATCTCAGATCGATATAGCGACTAGAAATCTAGTTTTAGAGTCTACTATTTTTGATTAGGCCATTCCCAAAATTTTAATTTGCTAAAAATGATACATTTGTAGAGACATACATGATCGTGTGATTTCCCATAGGGTCAAATCTTCGACTTCTGATCATAATAAGAGGTCATCCTCATGTTTGACTTTGCAAAAACTCCAGTCTATCCATTGACAAAACCTACTTTTAATTACATAATTTGATTTTGCTGAATGAAATCAGCCCGAATCTCATATAATGTATGTGTCAGATCACCATAGCGATTAGAAATCTAGTTCTGGCGCCTAATATTTTTGACAAAGTCATTTTGCAAATTTCAGTTGCAAAAAATTTACATTTGCAACAGCATCAGACTATGGATTCTCATGGGATCAAATCATTTACTCCTGGTCATGAAAAGGGGTCATCTTCATATGTGACTTCGCATCAACTCTAGTTTTTCAATTGACAAAACCTACTTGAATTACGTAATCTGTTTTCCCAGATCAAATTAGCCCGGATTTCACATAAACTAAGGCTCGGTTACCTTACACCTTTCTGGTAGGTCGGACGGTCTGGGTCTCAACAACAACATAAACTAAGGCTGAACAAATCTATGTTGTTGTTGAGACCCAGACCGTCCGACCTACCAGAAAGGTGTAAAGTAACGAACAAATCTATGTATCAGATCGCCAATCTGACTAGAAATCTAGTCCTGACACATAATATCTTTAACTAGGCCATTTCCAAAATTTTGCTTTTCTAAAAATGTTAAATTTACAATTGCATCAGATGACGAGTCCTCACGGGGTGAAATTTTCTATTCCTGGTCATGATAAGGGGGTCATCTTCATATTTGACTTTGCATCAACTGCAGTTTTTTAAGCGACAAATCCAGCTTTTGATAACAGAGTCTGTTCTACCAATTAAATTAGCCGACTTTCACATAAACCAAGGCTGGACAAACCCTAGGTATCAGGTCGCATAGCGACTAGAAATCTAGTCCTAGCGCTTAATAGTTTTAACTACGAGATTTCAAAATTTTTAATTTGCTAAATGTGTAACATTTGCAAGGACATCAGATTACGGGCTCCCATATGGTCAAATCTTCAACTTCTGGTCATAATAAAGGTTCATCATTTTTACTTTCCCTGCAATACATGATAATGTATAGGGAAAGTATTGGAATCATACCGTAAATCGCAACTCGAGTTTTCGACGGATCTATACGTTTTGAGATCTCTAGAATACTAGAAAACTATTTTTAGCGTGACGTCTGTGTGTATGTCCGTGTGTCTGTTTGCGCAATGTATGTATCCACTCTAACTCAAAAACAAATGGACCGAATTTCATAAAATTTGGTAGGTAAGTCACTTGTGTGTGACCCTGATGCTGATTAGTTTTTAGTATGATTCGAAATAAAACAACCTGCCTTTTTTTGGGAAATGGCCCCCAAAAATTGCCTGAATCCGCTCGAACTGAAAAACTAATTGATCAAATTTTACAAAATTTGGTAGGTAAGTCACTTGGGAGTCACCCTGGTGCTGATTAGATTTTGATACGGTTCGAAAAAGAAGAACTTGCATTTTTTTTAGAAATGGCCCTCGAAAATTGTATATATTCACTCTAACTGAACTAATCGACTAAGTTTCATACAATTTTATAGATAAGTCACTTGTGGGCGTGATTAGATAGTGCTGATTAGATTTTGGTACGATTCGGGATAAATGAACCTGCCTTTATTGCGAAATGGCCCACAAGAATTGTATATACCCACTCTAGCTGACAAACTAATTGATCAAGTTACACAAAATTTGGTAGATAAGTCGCTCATAAGATATTGTGACGTTGGTTAGATTTTGATATGATTCGGGAAAAAAGAATCTGTATTTGTTTGCGAAATGACCGCATATTTATTATTTTCTATCTAAAATAAAATACTACTTAAGCCAGATAGTCAAACTCTGAAATAAATGACTAAGACTGATGAAATATATTAATTAAGTACTTGTTCTACATGTAAAATTTGGCAATTAAGCGAATAAATCTGACCCCATGATTGTAGGATAAACCGTTCTCGAGATATTGTAGTTTTTGGAATTTTAAAGATCTGAAGAATTTAAAGTGAATTAAGTTGTCAAATTAAACGAAGATGCAATAAAAAACGAATTGGATATAATATCAGAAAATAATCCGTATTATATTCTGTATTTAAACTCAATTTAATGCATAATGAAATAAAAAATTACAAAATGAATTTGAATCTGCAGAGAAAGTCATGCGCTGCTCACATCGGATTTTTACTTTCCCTGCAATATATGGTAATGTACAGGGAAAGTATTGGAATCATACCGAAAATCACAACTCCTGTTTTCGACGGATCTACACGTTTCGAGACCTCTAGAATACGAAAAAAATATTTTTAGCATGACGCCTGTGTGTGTGTCTGTGCAATGTATGTAGTATCCCCTCTAACTAAAAAACTACTGCACCAAATTTCATAAAATTTAGTAAGTCACTTGGATGAGACCCTAGTGCAAATTAGTTTTTGGTAGGATTCGTAAAAACAGAACCCGCCTTTTTTTTGCGGAATGGCCCGTAAAAGTTTTATGTATCCACTTTAGCTAAAATACTAATTGACCAAATTTCACAAAATTTGGTTGATAAGTTACTTGTAGGGTACTTTGGTGCTCATTAGATTTTGGTATGATTCGGAAAGAACAACCTGCCTTTTTTTACGAAATGGCCAGCAAAAATTTGATGTATCCACCCTAGCTAAAATACTAATTGACCAAATTTTGCAAAATTTGGTAGATAAGTTACTTGTGAGACACTCTGGTGCTGATTAGATTTTGGTACAATTCGGAAAAGAACAACCTGCTTTTTTTTAAGAAATGGCCTGACAAAATCTAAATAAAAAAAAGACTACGTATGCTCAAATGTATCCATTAAATTCATGTTTTATACGCAATTTTTGACGAGGAAAAGAATATAACACACTCCATTATGCTTTAGGACTAACCGTTCTCAAGATATTTGAGATTTCTTGCATTTTTGTTACGCCGATTTCGGAAGTTTATGTACAAGTACCAAATAAAAACAAAAACTGTCCAAGTACCAAATAAAAGCAAAAATTGAATTAAAAGTGTAAATTTAGTGTTATTTGGTGCAATTAAACTCAATCTAGCGAATTATTAAAGAAATAAAGAAAATATGAATTTGAGTTTGCAGGGAAAGTCATGTGCTGCCCACATCAGATTTTTACTTCTCTGCGATATATGGTAATGTATAGGGAAAGTATTGGAATCATGCCGAAAATCGCAACTCGAGTTTTTGACGGATCTACACGTTTCGAGACCTCTAGAACACAAAAACACTATTTTTAGAGTGACGTCTGTGTGTGTGTATGTCTGTGCAATGTATGTATCCACTCTGACTCAACTAATGGACCGAATTTCATAAAATTTGGTAGGTAAGTCACTTGTATGTAACTCTGGTGCTGATTAGTTTTGGGTACGATTCAGGAAAAAACAACCCGCCTTTTTTTACGAAATGACACACAAAAATTGCCTGTATCCACTGTAGCTGAAAAACTAATAGATCAAATTTCACAAAATTTGGTAGATAAATCACTTGTGGGTTACCCTGGTGCTGATTAGATTTTGGTACGATTCGGAAAAAGTAACCTGTCTTTTTCTGCAAAATGGCTCGCAGAAATCGATAAAATCTAAAATAAAATACTACGTATGCTCAAATATATCAATTAAATACCTGTTTTATACATAATTTTTAACACTGAAAGAATAAGACCAACCCCATTACACTAGGGCTAGCCGTTCTCAAGATATTTTAGCATTTACGCTGCGCCACCGTTAAAAAAACGTCCAGTTACCAGAGAACAAAAATTGAATTAAAAGTGCCAATTCAGTGTCATTTCAAATAATTGTGGGCGTTATTTTGTGCAAATTAAACCGTTGTGCAAGCCGTTCTTAAGATATTTTATTTTTTTTCCATTTTTGCTATGCCGATTTTGAGGCCATTATTTATGCGTGTTATTTAGTGAAATTAAACTAAATTTAATGAATTATTAATGAAATAAAGAGACAATGAATTTGAGTCTGCAGGGAAAGTCATGTGCTGCCCACATCAGATTTTTTTACTTTGCACTAATAAATTTTTCAATTGACAAAAACTACTTTTTATTACAGAATATGTTTCTTTCGGATTAAATTAACTTGGATTTCCCATATACCAAGGTTAGACAAATCCTATGCGTCAAATGACTGAAAAAATGACTAAAATATATGGTGACTAAAGAAATCTTGTCCTGGCACTTAGCATTTATTACTAGGTAATTTCCAAAGTTGTTACATTTGCAAAGCCATCAAAATACGAGATCCCGTAAGGTCAAATCTCCTACTTCTGATCATGATCCAAAAATAGCATGGTACCGCCCGTAATCACGAGCACAGTTGCTCTCTATTTTTTTTAAGCGTTGATCAAATCAACGAGGCATGTGTAATGGTTTCAAAGCACCAAATAAAAAATATGATGTGGGCAGAACATAGCTTTCACTACAAACTTATTTAGAATTACACTGAATTTGCACTGGACGCAAAAATGCAAGAAAAAATAAAATGGTTCGAGACCGATTAATCCTATAGTTATGGGATGGGGTTGGTCTTATTCATTTTTTTTATCATCAAAAATGATATAAAAAAAACATTTAATTTATACGTTTGAGCATATGCAGTGTTTTATTTTTTAAATTTGGCGATTTTTGCGGGCCATTTCACCAAAAAAGCATGTTTCTTTTTTTTTTTCAAATTATACCAAAATCTAATCAGCACTAGGTTTACCTCACAAGTGACTTATCTATTAAATTTGGTCAAATTTGATCAATTTATTTTTTGAAATAGAGTAGATAGCTTTTCGGGTTCTGGAGTACTATATATCCCTCGAAAATTCAAGTTGCGATTTTTGACACGATTCTTATATATTACCATGTATTTTAGAAAAAGTGATAACTTCTGCTAAAGTAAATTTACATTTTTATTAACTTCCTTGGCTAAAATCAGAGTTACGAAAAATGTAAACACTTTAGCGGCTTATATCAGCAAACCTAGTATATAAAAATGTAAACAATTTTTACCTGATTTGTCGGAAATATGGTTTTATTTATGAATATATAAAAGAACTTCAATTTTTTAATATTTTTAATACTTTTTCAGAAAAATTAAAGCCTCACTTTGCTTATTTTCACTCAAAATATATTTTAAACTAAAACGATATAATAATAGAAACGATAGAATTCACTTTTTAAATTAATAATTTGTTTTTACAAATTGCTCTTATTGTTTTCGAAAATTCGTCGCGTCAGGTTCAAGAAGACTGAAAATGTGAGATTATAAGTTTATAATGCTTATATCTCGAAAACTAAAAGTGTAAGAACTATAAGAAGTAATTTTTAGCCCCATGAAAGCCCTAAAAGGACATATAATTGGATTTGGGATTAGGTTCTTTGTTTTCGATACATTATATATATTTTGAAATTTGATATAATATATATATTTTGAAAAAAAAGTGTTTCTAATTTCGATATTATAATATTTTGACTATTTTGAAAATATGGTTCTAATTTCAATATTTTAATATTTTGAATTGTTTTGAAAATTTCTAAAAAAGACAAATCAACCACAATGAAAGATATTATTCAAGTATCGGCGCTAAAGCCACTGTAGATTTTATTTTATAGAAAAAATAAATAAAATATTTTAATGGCATTTTTTTAAAACAATATGAATGATTTTGGAATTTGCACATATTTTAAGTCACGAACAATGCCGGATATATCTGCTAATATACTGCTAAACTCCTCACGTGTAACTTTCCAGTTTGACATATGAGTAATTTGATAGGCAATTCACCGAATAGACATAGCTGTGAAGCACGTGCATTTAACAGCTTAATACGGCAACAATTACTTAAAAATGTAAGCAGTTGATGGACATGTAATCTATAAACCGGTTGATGGCATTATATGGGCGAGGCGTATACATTTATACCCGGATTTTCATACGTTACTTTGACCTTATGGAATCTAATATGTGTAAGTAAAAGTGTACCATCACTCAAGTTAAGGTTTTTACGGTCTATCTATATATCTCTAGAGATTTTTTGTTTTAATTATAAACGAGTTTTAGTATGAAATGCATTTTACATTATCATGTGTCAAGTCCAGTGGGGCACTGCAATAGAAAAATCTGATGTGAGTAGCACATGGCATTTCCTGTATAATGCATGTACTTTACTACTTTCAATAATGATCGACAAGATCCACGACACAATGACCCTAACATTGAAAAATACGCTGATATTAGGCGCTTTTCTGGATGACAACATGGGAAATTAGTTTGAAACATTTCGTGCAAATATAACTTGACATATTGCTGACATCTAAGCAATATACTTCAGGGGTGGGAGAACCTAATGCTTAGCGCGCAGAGACTGCACTCGGATGACCCGAGTTCAATTCCCAGCTCTGCCCAAACTGTCCCCATGTTCACGCGGAGTACGGGCACGTTAAATATGTGGGTCCGTAAGTCCTTCCGATATGTTGGTGCTAGGGGAAGGTGAATATGGTCAGGGTCTGATTAATGCACGGGTCTCCGAGGCCGCGGTCCCTTAAATTTTCTATATCTTAAAACATTTTAATCAAAAATAATTATTTATTTAATTATTTGAATAATGTAAACTGATAATGTTAGTTTTTATGTTAAATTTTAAAAATATGTTACTAGTTTTAAATATTAGACATTCTTTACAGTTTTACTTTTAAATAAAAAGTTCTACATGAGCAAAAGTATCTTTGGGACAGTGGTCCTAAACTTCCAACTTTGCTTAGAGATGTCTTTTTCTTTTCATGTATGTGGTATGCCGTAAGTGTATGGGGACCCCCAATTAACACCAGTCCATGGACCCCACATTGGCTTAATCAGGTCCTGTATATGGTCTCTGTGGATGCCGGATTTAAATTGGGTGGTCTTTCCCGGTCGTCCAAAGAGATACCTTACACCTTCGGGTAAGTTGGACGGCCCGGGTCAAAGAAACAATATACTTCATTATCTTAAAATAATTCATCAATTTGGTGTCATTTCGTAACTTTAACATCATTTTGCCCATTTGTCGACATTTTTGTCAATTTGACCCCACATTAAAAAGTCGTCAAGTTAGCGATATTTTGAAAAATGAGTCGCCAATGTCGCCAATTTTTCGCTAAGTCTTACGTATTTGATGATAGTTACTATTGTTCATTTCTATGTACTTTTTAGATGCATTCATTTCAAAAACGTGCAATATCTCGAGAATAGTGCAAGCTTGCGTCCCAAAATTTGTGTTATTCGTTTTAAAATAAAAAATACGCACTAAATGATTATTTAATTAACATTATTGAAGGTCTTGATTTTTTTATGATTCTTTCAAAAATTCATTCGAGAATTTGAGGGTCTTTCGAATGTTCGGTCACGTTTATAATTGTTTAAACTCAATAAGGTTACAGTATCCACCGATTATAATATTTGTACCAAATTTCGTTCGAAATGCTCCATTCGTTCGTAAGCTAATTCTTCCACAGACTCACGGAATTTTCGACCTTGTGACAATACTTTCCCAATACATTATACTGTTACGGCGCATCCTCTGGAACGGTAGGGAGGAATACAGAATAGGATACAAGAATAAGGCCACATTTCTACATAACTAACACGTTATTTACAAGCATAGCGTAAACAGGAACTTTCCCGGCCGTTTAGCTAGCTACTATAAACCCACTACGTGAGTCGCACGGTCTGCTATTTTTAGCGTAAACAAGAACTTTCCCGGCCGTGCAGCTAGCTACTCTAAACCCACTACGTGAGTCGCACGGTCTGGTATTTTTAGCGTAAACAAGAACTTTCCCGGTCGTGCAGCTAACTACTCTAAACCCACTACGTGAGTCGCACGGTCTGGTATTTTTAGCGTAAACAAGAACTTTCCCGGCCGTGCAGCTAACTACTCTAAACCCACTACGTGAGTCGCACGGTCTGGTATTTTTAGCGTAAACAAGAACTTTCCCGGCCGTGCAGCTAACTACTCTAAACCCACTACGTGAGTCGCACGGTCTGGTATTTTTAGCGTAAACAAGAACTTTCCCGGCCGTGCAGCTAACTACTCTAAACCCACTACGTGAGTCGCACGGTCTGGTATTTTTAGCGTAAACAAGAACTTTCCCGGCCGTGCAGCTAACTACTCTAAACCCACTACGTGAGTCGCACGGTCTGGTATTTTTAGCGTAAACAAGAACTTTCCCGGCCGTGCAGCTAACTACTCTAAACCCACTACGTGAGTCGCACGGTCTGGTATTTTTAGCGTAAACAAGAACTTTCCCGGCCGTGCAGCTAACTACTCTAAACCCACTACGTGAGTCGCACGGTCTGGTATTTTTAGCGAAAACAAGAACTTTCCCGGCCGTGCAGCTGTAGCTACTCTAAACCCACTACGTGAGTCGCACGGTCTGGGGTCTTCAGCGTAAACAGGAACAATATACAACAAATAGTTCGATAACTATCTCACAAGATCATTAAACAACTGTCAGTTACATTAAAACAGCAATTAAACTCTCCACTCATTCCACAAAACAGCAGTCTATACTATTTTACTATTCTCAAAACATTGACGTACTTCGCAATTCAATGTAGCTAGTATCACGTCAACTCATCCCCAACTGAGTGATGACTCATTTTATATACTTTCTGTAGAAACTTCCAAAAGAGGCTCGTATCTCGTAGAACATTCGGGTGTACCGTAAAATGAGTGTTTGATTTTTTTGAGAATTCGCTGTATGGTTAGGGGTAGTTTTAATCAGAGGTCTACATCTTAAATCTCAGGCATTTTCTAGTAATACTATAATGAAACAACTACTGGCGGTCCACAAAAATCATATGTATACTTCGCAAATAACTGTGAACCAAAGTTTCCTGCACATCTTCTTTATAGTACGTACCTTAAAACGAAACATTTTTAGTTCTTATACTACTCCTGTAATATGGGATAAATAAAATACCTGTAGAAAACCCAGGCCGTCCGACTCATCCGAGGGTTAGAACAGCAATTTGAGTGGCCGGAAATAAACTACATGCTGAGTGTTGAAAACCCAGACCACACGACCAACCCGAAGGCTTATGGTAGCAAGATGTGTGGCCGGGAACTTTATTTTTTGATTCAATAGATTACAGAACATATATTAAAATGAATCACATCACAGGAACACAGAAAACTACACAGATACTTATAACACATAGAACAACACAATTAAAACACAGAGTACACAAAAATACAGGAGTAATAAATTCAGGTATAACCAGAATGGGAAAAGGATGAAAGTTTTCCCTGGAATTACATAAGATGATGAAGAATATTTTGATGGCAGTTTTTCCAAAAATTTACATATGATGATGATAATTATACCAAATGAAAGGTGAATGTGGATGAAAATGGTTGGCAATGATTGAACAGAAGGTGTATTAACATTTTGAAGAGATTTACAATTATTATTCTGGATGAAAATTGGAATTTACCGAAGAGATTTACAATGATTTTTCAGAATGAGTAAATTGGAATTTACAGAAGTATACAATTGTTTACAGGTATTTTCAGCAACATCCCAAAAGAACCAAGGAAAAGAGGAGCAGTGCAAAGTCAGGGATCAGAAGGGGCCAGGAGACCCCCAGGTTGATCAGGGAATATTATTCGAAATTTCGCGGGCGGAGAGGATGCAATTTTTAATTTTTTGAATAGAAGAATTGTTCTTAAGAACCCTGGAAAACCAGGCCGCAGAGTTAGCACTAGTGGGCCAAGAGAGATGATTAGGGAGGGTAAGGGGGCAAGAAAAAACAAAGTGATCTGCATCGCCGTAGGCGTTACACGAACAGTTAGAGGTAGTTTTTTGTTTGAAAAAGTACAGGTAGTCCAGAAAAGGGCCATGGCCTGTTAAAAAGTAAGTAAGAAATTGATTTGAAATTAAAAAATTTGGGTCAACAGAGGGAAGAAAATTTGAAATTCGAGCGGGGTCGTGGGTACGGGGAGAGATATAATCATTTAAGTAAGATTGCCATTGGCTAAGAAGAAGGTTTTTACAATGTTTTTTAGCAGAGAGTAAGGGTAGGGGATGGGAAGGGGGGAGCCAGAAATGGTAGCAAGTTTGGCAAAGTGATCTGCGGCCTCGTTGCCAGGGTTATCCGCGTGAGCTTTTACCCAGGAGAGATTAATGAGATTTTTGAATGGACTAGCTTTAATTTTGATTTTATTTAAGAATTTGATTTATTTTTTATAGATCTAAATACCAAAATTGAGGAGAGACTATCCGAAAATATATTTACCTTAGAGTTGTTTTCAATTGCCCAGGAGATTGCATAGTCTATGGCTGCAATTTCAGCCTGGAAAACAGTGTTTTCACCACCTAGTTTAAAGGAAAAGACCCGATCCAGGACATCATGTTTAAAGATGCAGACGGTGAATCCAGTGTTGCCGTCGAGGCTGGAACCATCAGTATAAATGTTTACATTTGAGAAGGAAAGAGGGTCCGAGGGTTCGAAAAGGACAATCCTGTTTGCAGGAGGAGAGGAAGAAAAGGGTGAATTAAAGTCAAAAAGGGAAGGGGCGGGAAAATTAAGGGAAGAAAAAGGGTTTTGACGAAGTTTCCAAAAGATAAATTTTGAATGCAAGGATTTTATTACTAAGTGAATGGGCGGGATCCCTGTAAGGGAAAAAAGAGAGATGCTTGAAGAGGTCCTAAAACCTGAAGAGATCTTAAGAAGAAAAATTCTTTGTATTGAAAGAAGAGTTTTAATTTGAGCCCCTGTTAGATTGTTGCCCCAGATACCCGCCCCAAAGGAAAGAACTTTTTCGATGACAGCCAAGTACCAAACTTTCAAAAATGATTTATTAACACCCCAGTTACAACCGGCCAGTTTACCGAAGGTTGAGGCAATCTTGAAACATCTCTCCTTAAGATGGAAGACGTGGGCAAGTTGTCATCTAAAACTATTCCAAGGAATTTGAGGTGCCTGGAGATTGTTATCTTAATATTGTTGATTTTAAAAGTGGGATTTTTCTTAATTTTTGAACGGGACTTATTGAAAATGATGGCTTGACATTTGGAGGGGGTGATTTCTAATTTTAATTTAGTAAGAGATTCCGAAACTAGATTTAACAGCGCGTTATTATTTATAGCCAAGGAGCGAAGAGTAGGAGCATAGGTTACCACCGCAAGATCATCTGCGAAGGCTTGGAGGTGGTTTTGATCATTATTTAATAAGAGAATGTTATTGAAATAAATATTCCAGAGAGTTAGTGAGATAACCGAGCCTTGTGGGGCTCCGCGGGAAATATGTTTGGTGTGTACTGTGGGGCCATCAATAAAAGATATGATTCTGTTTTGTAAGTAGGAAAAGATAAAATTTTGAAATGTGGGAGGTAGATTAATTTTATTAAAAGTATTTGGGAGGATTTCCCAGTTTAGGTTGTCGAAGGCTCCGCAGATGTCCACGGTGGTTAGGGAGACATAATGCCCTGGTCTGAGTTTATTGATTGAGTCGATCAACCTGTGAGTCGCGTCCTCGCAGCTGCACAACTCACGGAAACCAAATTGGAGGGGATGGAGAATCTCGCCAGAGGTGAGCCAATAGTTTAGTTTACTTATGAAGAGTTTTTCAAGAATTTTTCCCAGGGTTGGGAGCAAACAGATTGGTCTGTAAGACGAACAGAGGGAAGGGTCTTTGCCGGGTTTATTAAAGAACAAAACGTTAGCTGTTTTCAGGCAGGAGGGAAAGTGGCAGAATTTAAAGCATAGATTAAGAGCTTTGGTTAAAAGGGAGGGAAAGGCTTTATACAATTTTTTCCATATGGGGAAGTCAATTTTATCTGGGCCAGGGGCCCTTCCACTCTTCAGGTTATTAAAGACAACGTAAAATTCTTCCGGGGAGATCTCACCCAAACCGAGAGTTGGTAGGGAGAGGGAGGGAAAACCCGAAAAATTTGCATCTTCCTTGAAGCAGTGGTCCAATAACCGATCAATTTTATCATGATAATTTAGATTAATGTTGTCTGAGAATTGTAGTTCAATACTATTGATTTTTCGGTGTTTTTGGAATGCATATTTGAAATGAGTGCCGAAAGAGGAGTTACATTTGGAAGCAGAAAGTTTTCCAGAAATTAAGTTTTGTTTTATTAATCAATTTTTTATATCTTGCCCTGTTTAATTTATATTTAGTTTGGGCTGCTGAAATGTCCTCCAAGGGGGCAGAGTTTTTCTCTAAAGATTTAACACGTTTATAGAGGGCCGAGACAAAATTGCGGAGTTTAGTTAAATCCTTGCTCCACCAGGTGAAGCCTTTGGCTTGTTTGGATTTATTTTTTCTTATATTGGAAAGGGGCACAGGATTTAACTAGAGAAGTGAAGTTATTAAAGAAGTCGTCAAGAGAAGCTGTATTGTTTATATTTTCAAGAAGGGAGACCAAATAAGGGATATGTGTTTTGAATTTAAAAATGAATTTATTGAGGTTATAGTTGGTTTTAAGGTGGAATTCACAAGGGGGAGAAAAACTGAGATTGAGGGAGATTTGAATCATTCAGTGGTCACTAAAAGAATCGGAGGAGAGGACCTCCCAGCAGCGGATAACATCGAAGAAAGCAAAGTTTGTCAGGGAAAGGTCAGGATAACCTACGCCGGAGTGGGAAATAAAAGTAGGACCAATGCTTGGGTCGTTGCAAATCACCAGGTTGTTCTCTAAGCAGAAATCGATAAGATACAGGCCCCGGCGATCAGTGAAACCATAGCCCCACATTCGTGCTCGGGCATTAAAATCTCCAAGGAGAAGGTAATCTGAGTTGGGGAAGTCAAGGGGTGAAAGTTCGAGGAGGAGAGTGGGAAAGTGATCGTGGGGAGGAAAGTATATACTAGAGAGATTAAGAGTTTTTGAGGTTGTAAGATGGATTTCGATGAAGATGGATGAAGAGGTTACAAATTTTTGATATGCTAGAATTTCGGGGTTAAATATCAAGATTGCTGCCTTTTTTGATAGTGAGGAAAACTGCCTTATGCCTGGAGGAGGAGTTAGAACATTACCCTTGCAGATGTACGGTTCCTGAATACAGGCAAAGTCAATAGAGTTCCCCAAGGAGAATTGAATTAAATTGTTATGGGCGGCAAGGGAATGATTAGTATTTAGTTGAAGGCATTTAAGTACCATAGAACAGGGGGAAACGAGCACGAATGGGGAACCAAGGGGGGGGGGGAAAGCACATTAAATTAAACAAGTTAAGTATATATAAACAAGTAATTGAAATAAGCAAATTATACATATAATAGACACTTAAATAACAAGAAAAAGAAATGTACAAAGGAGAGAGACTCAAGCCTCCCTCTGTAGATCTTTAATGCGCCTTACCTCTGCTTGGTAGGCGCTACAGGCCCCTCGGTCATGAGCATGGTGATCAATATTATACTTAAGAGACGGGTTATCATGGTTAGCAGTGTTGCAATTCACACACACAGGACGCCTAGCCTTACAGGTCCTGTGGGTGTGATCGCTCTTTGTACAGAAACTACAGTTTCCAAGAGGATGTGGGCAGAAATTGGCCATGTGGCCAAATCCTTGGCATTTATAGCACATTTTAAATGGTATAAATCTTTTGACCACAAAACTGTTAAAGTTATAAAAGAGTTTTTTTAAGTCCGTGATCTTGTTGGCCACAAAAACGCTGACCTGAAAAACCCAGTTGTTAGAGTTATTTCTGGATTTGAAGCTTTTAACAATTTTTATGTCATCAGGAGTAAGTTCTCTGTAGTTGAGACATATTAGAGATTTAACATTGATTTCCGTGTAATTTGGAGGCACATTAAATACAATCAGAGCTCTCCTCCGGTCCTCTTGTTTTTTAATAGAGAATTTCTCGGCTATCGCAGAGTTTTGAAATAGCGGAACAAGCTTGTCTGGATCACTCTCTTGGCACGTGACCTTGAGCGTCCCGTTTTGGAGCTCCGAAATATTCTTAATGTCTATATTCCGGGGACACCGGTAATTGAGCAAATCCCGCTTCAGTTCTGCGTTGGTCTTGGACCTATCATGTCCCTGAAGGAGAACGCTGGAATATGTTCTTTGTTTAGAAGCAGATGACGGTAGAGAGGAAGAGGAGCTAGCTGTATTTGGTGATGATGATGGCTTGAGAGAAGAGATGTTTTTCTCTTCTCTCAAGCCTTCTTCTAAAGTTTTGTTTGATAGAATTATCGATTATCGATGGTAAATTTTTCAGTAAGTTGTCCGAGAATGATTGGAAGCCCTCTGTTATAGATTTTTTAAATGAAGTTAATTCTTCATTGAAGGATCTTGCCAGGTTTAGGCTCTGGTCAGCTGTAGATGGAAGATGTTTTGTAGGAGTGGCAGCATTTTGATTCTCGAGAGCACTGCAGGAAAGTTTAATTTCTGATATGCGCTTTTCAACATAGGCTTTTTGAGTAGAATTGGTTTTTAAACATCTGAAGATGTAATTATTTAGCCTCTCCACATTCTTTACTATCTGTGCTAGAAAATCTCCATTGAGATTGGAGCAGCAGGCTTCAGAGGATTCAAATGTGTTTGTAATTGAAGCAGCATCTTCCAGAGTCTCGAGGCCAGGAAAGGTAGAGGAAGGAGGCGGAGGCAGAATAGGAGGAGGTGAAGAAATTCCAGGAGGCGAAGAGCTACCAGCAGGAGAGCCGGAAGAGGTCCCAGGAGCAGGCGAAGGAAGCTGGGAAGGAGAAGCAGGCCCGGGAGGAGGCAGAGAAGAGGTGAAGGGAGGAGGATCGATTGGAATGGAGACCGAGGCACAGTGAGAGGAAGGAGAGGTTGAAGTTTTAGGAGTGTCCATTCTGCGAGGAAGTTGCTTAGAGTGACTTGTAAGAACTGTTGGAGTTGTTGATGCAGGAATAAAGGTTCTGCTAGGTCGAGGATCCACTTTTGAGAAAACCTTGAATTGGTGCCGAGGAGTGGCGTATGACGATAAACGTTGAGGAAGCGGAGGAAGAGGAGGAGGAGAGCGAGAAGACACTGCACTTGAGTATGAGACACAAGACGAGTTTGGTGAGAATGAAAGTCCCGAGGATTTTAAATCAGTCAGTTTTATTGTTGATTGCAGGTTCACAAGTGATTGATGGTTAGGAGGTTGAGCATTTTCAGCAGTATACAAGTTTGTAGAGCGAAGATATGGGTTTAATGGTGTAGAGTTCGGACTAGTTAACACAACTGAAGAATTTGCCTCCTGAAGAGGACCAAAAGGGGGGAGGAACCAGGGGGAGGGGGGGAAAGATCCATCAGAAAAAAAACGAGACCAATACAGCCAAAAGGAAGCGAGAAAAAAGGAAAAAAAAGAAAAAGAGCGCCAGCGAGCAGCGACTTTGGCTTCAAACTGTCGCAAGGAAGGAGATACCCTCTGGGTTAAGCCTTTCAAAAAAACCAGTCCAAAAAATCCTACGAAGCAAAGTTTCCGAGAAACCAAGAAAAAAAAAGAGATACCAACAAAAATCACAGAAAATAAAAAGTTTAAAAAATTAAACAAAACAGTCTGAAAACATATAAAAAAGAAGAAGAGGAGGAAAAGGGACCCTATTCTAAAATAAAACAGAAAAAACTCCGTAAAAAAGTTAATTAACAGCCCAAAAAAAAATTTTACAGAAACCATTAAAAAGGAAAGTAGGGAAAGAAAAGAATCCAAATTTAAAACAAGAAGCTGGACAGGGTTAAAAATATCTATTAACTAAAGGGGGAAGAAAAAAATTTAAATTTCAAAATTTAAGTTTTCAAAGGGAAATCCCATGTTAAAATTGTATTCAAAATTAAGGCAAGAAACAGGACAGGGATTAGAAATTTCAATTCACAAAAGGGAAGGATCCGAGAAGAAGAAGTAAAAGCTGGTACGAGCGAAGGCAAGGGGAAAGTTTAAGATTTGAAAAGGGGAGAACCGCAGAAAACACTACTACCGGGAAGGGTACACTGTAAATACAGGGGGAAGGATATGAAACAAAAGGCAAAACATGAATACAATAAGTTTTAAAACACATTATACATATATATACACTGCTCCCCAATAAAAAAATAATGATCAATTAGCATTGTAAAAGGTACAAGGATAATTAATGTATAAGATTTTAGAAGAATAGCACATATATATACAGATTTACAGATGAATGAAAATGCCGGATTTTGGCACTTTCCGCTGGAGATCCACCATTACAATTGCATTGTAGTACGAGTATAAGAACAATAAAATAGAACAATTTTAAAAAGTAAATAGAGATACCTCACCACCCGTAGGTCGGAGAGGGGAACCGAAGGTACCGTAAGAAAGCCCAGACCAAGAGGAAAAAAAAGATATAAACCATATGCATATACACATGGGAATCACGCTCCCAAGGCGGGAGAAAGCAAGACGAACAAAACAGCGTATTCACGCCCCGTCGATTGAAAACTAATCCCAATAAACTACATGTGTATCATATTTTAAAAATCCTTGCAAACACGTAGTTTTTTGCCTTCTTTTACTTTGACCCAGACAGCCCGACCAACGTCTGACCTACCCAAAGTTATAAGGTATTTGTTTGAACGACCGGGAAATACCATTTAATTTAGATCGGAACCCAGTAGAGGCGGCATCCACAGGTTCTGTGACCTCCTTCCCCTACCATCAACCTCTCGGAAGGACTTACAGATCCACATATTTAACGTGCCCTTACTCCGCATGAACACGGGGACAGTTTGGGCATAGACGGGAATCGAACTCGGGTAGTCCGAGTGCAATCCTCGTGCGATAACCACTGGGCTGTTCCATTCCGTAGTTTCTTACCTTGCGAACAATGTTATGTGGATTTTAAAATTGCAAACAATTTTATGTAGTTTTTAATTTAATCCGTTCTCTCTTCACAATGGTGGGCGATAGATTAATTTTGCTGACCTATTTAGATTCAGCTATAGCTTACATAGTAAAGGAAGATGTTTGTGTGTGTGTGTGTGTGTGCTGTTTGTAGCGAAAATCAAAGCATGGGATAGCGGCGAAATTTGCTTCAGAGGTGCTTCACGTCCTCGGACAAAGCGCCTCGGCGAGATTTTTTTCATTCAAATTAGTTTAAAAGTTTTGAACTTTGAAGCCAAAAATTAACCATTATCCGTCTTTTCGTCAAATCAAATCTATTCTTTCATTACAACTGCAGAGGATATACGAGAGCGGGTGTTTTGATTAAATGGCAGGTATTTTGTCTCGATGAAAACGCAACTGTTTCCAAACTATGTTGATTTAATTTATAAATTTTCTAATTAATAAATTAAATCCTTATTAATAAATTCTTATTAATGAATTAATCTAATTTTTTGAGAATTTAAAATTTTCATTCTAATTTTTTTTATCTGACTTAAATTGGATGAAAAGTCACCAAGATAAGAATTTTTTTTTTTAATTTTACATCTCAGGTAAAGAATTTTTATCACTTTTGCGACTTCAAATAGTTTTATTTTGTGTCGTATGAAGCATATAAGGTACTAATGTGTAGTTCTGTCAAGGACTAACAATCGAGCAAGTTATTCAGGGGAGTGGCCAAAGAGCTTATTTCGTACTATTACGTCCGCGTTGTACATTTCGCATGGTTAATCATGGAAAAACGGAGCACTGGAATTATTTTAGTTCAAAACAGGCAATTTGGAAATTAAGTGGTGTTAACAGTATCTGTATTTAAGTTGTGGGTGCCTATTTTGGACACGGGCAACGCCAAGTAACCTGTTCTAGTAAAATCTGTAACATTCGCCATGAGATTTAACAGTGAGCAAAAAATATTGCCCGAGTAGTGTAATTTGTCTCATTGCTAGAAACAATCCCGAATTCGAAGAAATCGAAATTACTGCCTCCGCATTTACAACACTCAGTAAGCGAACATATGAAGGCCGATAATTAAAAAATATGATAAATTAAGTTTTCAATTTTTTGTCCAAAACCACATCTATATCATATTCTGTCTCCGCTCATTAAAAACTGGGCTAATCTGTTTAGAAAAGCTTCTTCCTGTTGCCAATTAGCATTCACACTTGATTATATCTTATTACTTTTTATATAATTGTACGCTTTGAGAATTTGTTACAAAAAATGAAAACGTGTTAAAAGCATGGAACGTTGGAGATGATATTGTAGTGATGAGAATGATATAGATCTGGAATTGAACACTGTTTTATTCCCAGAAGATACAAATAATTGCTAGAAAACTTCTTGTTAATAAATTGAAGCTATTAAGCTGAAATAATATAAGCCAAGGACAGCACAAAAACAATTAGTGTTGGCTATAAAACGTCATATCCCATTTAAAACACTGTTTTCTTGGAAAACGCATATTATCGCTCGTAAATCGATTTTTAGATAAAAATCAGAACCGAAATTCAAGTAAATTATGAGAAAAAAGATGTTTCAGTGTCCTTCCCTACACAACAATGGCATAATTTAAATTAGAAAATAAATTTTAATCACACACAACATTCAGCCGTCACGCTAAAACTATTTTTTAGGGAGGGGGGGGGTCTACAGTACTCGAAACGTGTACATTCGTCGAAAACTCAAGTTGCGATTTTCGACACGATTCCAATAATTTACTTATGTTTCACCATGCATTATAGGGAAAGTAAAAAATATACTGTGGGCAGCTCATGACTTTCCCTATATAACGCAATCAATTGACTTCTTTCACAGTGATAAATAATATCACTGTGAAAGAATATATATCATTTTATATATCATTTTATATATAATATAGATATATATATAAAATGATATATAATATCCACGGTACAATATTTTTAACGTTAAATTGCACATTTGGAGCTTTTTTCGGATGACAACATGTAAAACTATTTAGCAGTAATCAATTACTTTATATTTTGCGCAACTCTAAATTGATAATTATTAATATTGATAGCATTCCACAATAAGCAATATAGTCTATACATTAAAATATTTTAATAATGAATTCATCAATTTATCGTTATTTCTGTAAATTTAACGTCATTTTTGCAATTTTGACTATATTTTTATAAATCTTGGGCGACATATCACCAAGTTAAGTCGCTAAGTTTGCCAAATTTATCTCTAAGTTTCACACATAAAGAAAGAGAAGAACTGTTTTTAATATATAAATGACTATTAGCGAATTATTGGTACCTTCTTTCATGAATGGAACAAACTAAATCCTCAAGAATGATGTTAATAAATCTGTGGCATAATACTGCGTGAAAAGTGAATATATTTCACAATAGTTAACACTTATTTTTTTTTATTTTATGTAATATTTTTGATAAATTCATTAGAAAAATGTACAATATCTCAAAAATGGTTTTCGCTGTAAAGTTTGTCTTTAGTTTTCTATTGAAATTTTTGAAATTATCATTTACGTAACATTATTAAAGGTTCTGATTTTTAAGAATATTTTTTTATTTCATTCAAAAATTTAGGGTTCTTTCGAACATTTGACTGTGTTTAAAATGAATAGGCTTCCAGTATTCACTTATTTTAGTATTTGTACCAAATTCCGTTCAAAACGCCCCATTCGTTCGTGAGATATCGCTTCCTCAGATTCACTAACGCACAGACATTGCACACTGACACACAGATATCACCTAAAACACGATCCATTCGAATTCAGGTATGTTTGACATGTACTCTTCCGTCGAGAACGCGAATTCGAATTTTCGACCCCATCACTTTCCCTATATACCATGCATATAGGGAATGTAAAAACGAATTCATTTTACACTATTTGCCAGCCGTTTTCTTTTTGAAAATTCGTCTCGGACATTCTTTCGGGTTGCGTGGGAGTTGCTTCGTGTGAAGTGATTTGTGGTCCAAGAAGGATTTCACCCCTTCAGCAGTGAGCAACAAAATCGCCCCACACCCAAAAGTGCACCCTACAGAGTTTCTTACGTCGTAGTTTTACTGTTTCAGCATTATCTCGTCATCAAATAAAACTCATTCAGCGGAAGCAATCTACTCAGTAATCACTATATATAAATATCTAACGCATTTGACTATTTTTGTCTTTTTAAACCCTCCAGAGGTCCCCCGGTGGCATAAAAATCTAAATCTTTGCACATTTATAGTATCGACTGCAGTACAGAACCTAAGGTAACCGTATTTTCGATTTACTCCCCCCCCTCCTCCTGGGGGGCTGTGAAAATGGGGGTTTCGATCAATCTTTTCAGATCCTCTAGAAGCATCCTAGTGACATTGAAGGCTGAATCTTTGCACATTTATAGCATCGGTCATCGGACAGAACTTAGTCTGTTGACCATATTGCTTCAATTATCCACCAACCGAAGCATTTTAGTTTTGTTTAATTTTAATTTATATCTATGTCATTTTAATGCATTTACAATTATATGTTTATGTTTCTATTCACTCTTTAAAAAACGCTGTAATTTTAAATTATGGCTCGACTTTTGCATTCAATTGACTACGGGTTTATTTGATGTTATTAAGGGTGCATAATTGCGCCTTATTGTGTACCTGTACAAAGTAATTAATTGAAAGAACATCGGAACGTCGATACGTGTATACGTCGATACGTGTAAGGTGGTGATATTGTACATTTTCAAATTTCCATTCATCACCCATTTTATTTCCATCATTCATTTCCATCATTCATTTCCATTCCCACCCCACTTTCAATTTAGTTGTCCCGGTTCTTGTCTTATTTTTTGCCCAAATTTAAATTGAATTTAATATTTCTGGCTCCTGTCTTCTTTTTCGTCTATTTATTAGGTTTCGAATATATATATATATATATATATATATATATATATATATATATATATATATATATATATATATATATATATATATATATATACAATTAAAGTGACTGATAATTAGAGAAACACACTTATAGATTGGGAATGAAAAGGATCCTGGAAAGTGTAAAGGCAAAACTCGAAAACCTAATAAATAGACGAAAAAGAAGACAGGAGCCAGAAATATTAAATTCAATTTAAATTTGGGCGAAAAATAAGACAGGAACCGGGACAACTAAATTGAAAGTGGGGTGGGAATGGAAATGAATGATGGAAATGAATGATGGAAATAAAATGGTAGAATTTCGACTTGTTCATTCCAGTGCTTCTAGATTAAGCTGTTGAGGTTGATCGTGTATACACGTGGTGAGGAAGAAGGATTCATGCCGCATGGTAATACAATTTTCTTAATGTATTCTTTTTTCATTTTTTCATTTTTTGATGTCTGTAGTCTGAGTTTAAGCATTTATAGTAATGTACTATTGCTTAATCTGAAACAGGCATTTGTTTGGGTTAATTAGAATTAAATACTCAGACCTGAAGAGGAATTTTATTCTGATTAATCATCGAATTTGGGACGGTTCTGTTCTTTTCTCTTATCGGCATTATGGCCGTGAATTTGCTTCTATGGTGATGTTAATATTACTTGAATTGTATTTTTTTTTTTTTTTTTTTTTTTACATAATTCTTATTATTATATTTCAAATATATATATATATATATATATATATATATATATATATATATATAACAGATTACAAATTATAAAATTTATAGATATGTAGATGATCTGATTTGTTTAGTATTTACTGATAATTATGTCATAGATATAGATTTCTATCCGGATAATTTGGAATTAATACCTAATGAAACTTCTATTAGTAAAAATATTAATTATTTGGATTTAAATATAATTATAGGACCTACTAATGGGATAGTTACTAATTTATATAATAAAAAATATTTTTAATTCAATATTAATAAAATATTACCTTTTAATTCCTGCAACTCGATTCTATTGTTTAGAAATATTATACTTAATCAACTTTTTAGAATTTTTATAGATTATCAGATAAAAAATGTCATGCTTTGCACATAAATAACCTCATAATTACCAGTAAATTGTATGAATATCCAGCATATTTAGTAAATGGTATAGTTAATAAATTTCGATTAGCCTAAAATTCTTTATATTCTCTCCTTAGTATCTTATTTTAGCCTTACTTCTACATTCTCTTGTTTTTACATTAATATATATTCATCTTTTGGTTCTGCAGCTTTTACTATAAAATATCACATTTTACTGCCATTACGCAATACGGTTTTTTTTACTCACTTTGGCAACAGTAAATCCCTTCTTTACACTTTATCGAAGGGCAACATTAGTCTAGTCATTTTTTGCCCGTCACCTTTATACATTTGTTGTGTATTTTAAGGTATTTTTGTTTCCTTTCTATTTTTTCAATCTTTATGCTTGTCGTCCTAATAACACATGTTTATAGATAAAATCTATCTTGTGTTTCTGAAACAAGCATTTTTGTGTTTATTTCGTTTAAAATATTAGGATTTGATAAAGAATTTTATCGAAATGAACTATTCTTAAGCCTAGAGCTCTTCCACGTGCAAGCTTTAAGGCTTGATTATTTTGGTATTCCTTTTTTCGATTCCTCTCCATTGACATTTGTTGATTATCGTTAGCTTTCTAAACTGTAATATGTATTATAATTTCCTCTTTATTGTTGAATTTCATTTTATTTCATTGTATTCGGTACGCTTAAAAAAATTTTTAAGATAGTCTATTATGAGTTACTTCTTCCATTCTACCATTGGATTTACTATTTTAATATTTTATATATATATATATCTTTCAAACTATTATTATTATATATATATATATATATATATATATATATAGAGAGAGAGAGAGAGAGAGAGAGAGAGAGTGTGTGTAAGTTTTACTTAGCCCAGCAACCCACAAACTCGGAATACCACAACATTTGCAGTGATACTAAGCTCGGAAGAAAACGAAGTGAATTTTCTAAGGCGGTGTTAATTAAGCAATTAATTACGGTTATCCATCTCACGGGTCGATGACTGCTGAAGAAATTAGTGCTAATTATAATGCTTTTTCTGTCACGTGGAATACAGGTGGAAAAAAAAGCCATTTGACATTGGCCGGGAAATTAGCTTTAATATCTGATGCTGATAAGAAGCGTTAAGTATTGTTACAAATAGCGTTACACGCGAAGGAATGGGGAGGTTGGGGGCTTTCTTAGAACTTCGACTTTTCGTTTAATGATAAATATCAGCATTCGTAGAAAAGTTGAAAAAACACACAATGACTTGTTACAATCTTAACCTTACTATCATGAACAGTTGACACGCCAACGAGATAAAGAAAGACTTTTACCAAGATTATCTACGTTATTTCCGTACACAAATTAATCCGAAGCTCACCTGTATGTCTACGACAGTAACAATTTGTGTTAAGGACTTATATGAGGGGTCGTCTTCAAATTTAATTTTATATCAACTTCGTTTTTTGAGTTGGTAACGTCCCCTTTTGATGACAACCTCTGATTTACAAAGTCAAAACAGCTCGTATCACAATATATAGTTGTTTAACGTATTTTTATCTTCCCAGAGCATCCAGAAGACCCAAGTGACCTAGAAGGCTTAATCATAGCACACTTATAGTATCAATTATGGCACAGACCTATACTGAGCCGGATTTTCTTTCTTGGGGTTATAGGTAAAGATGGGTTTCTAAAAGGCTTTCCAGCCCTTTTGGAATCCTCTCCGTTGACCTAGATTGCTGAATCTTATTGGCCTATGCACACTTATAGTATCGACAATTGTACAGAACCTAACGGGGGTTCTCAAAATGCTCTCAAAATGTATTTTTAGAACCTCCAAGAGCTCCCCCCCTGCTAACTCAGGAAGCTAAATATTTGCACCTAAAATATCAATCATCGGACAAAACCTAACACAGACAGAATTTTGATTTACGCCCCCCCCCCCCGGGAGGCGGAGAAAATTGAGTTGTTACGAAAAGACTTTTCAGGCTATCCAAAAGACTCCCTGGTGACCTAAAAGGCTGCATCATTGGAACACTTATAGTAAGAACCATCAGACAGAACCTAAAATAGTTGGATTTTCAATTCTCAGCCCTAGAGAAGGGATTATGACTCCAGTGACTTAGAAGGCTAAATCTTTGGACACTTATATTATCGACCACTGGACGGAACCTAACGGAGCAGGATTCTCGATTTTTCTCCCGAAGTGAACAAAATGGGAAGGAGGGATTGCTTTCTCAAAACCCTCCGGAAGCTCCCACAGGGGAAGTAAAAGGTTGAAACTCGACCACACGGCAGAACCTATCTTTCGAACGTTTGGTCGTAGATCCATGGTTCTAATTTACGAAATGCTTCAAATAAGGTAGTCTTTCATTTTGATCACGTGACACGATTTAGTAAAAGAAATACAAAATTTAACTTTTTATATGGGGCCTTCACAAAGGAAGTTCCCAATAACAAATTTTTCCTTACTAATTTAAAGATCATCTGAAAAAAAATCTAATGTGCAAAATTGGGCCTAGCAAAATTGCCCAATATGAAGTTACAGGACTTCATACTTGACTTAACATTCGCGGGACCCGTATAAAATATACTGTGATACGATATATTAAAAAAAATACAGAATTTAGCTTTTTATACGGACCCTTCACAAAGGAAGTTTCCAATAGTAAATTGTTCCTTACTAATTTAAAGATCATCTGAAAAAAAAATCTAATGAGCAAAATTGGACCGAACAAAATTGCCCAATATGAAGTTATAGGACTTTAATATTATACCCTCAATATTTTCCTATGGTGTCTAAAAAATCTAATGTGAGAAGCACATAGTTTTCCCTATATACTATAATGAATTAACTTCTTTCACAATGAAAAAATGATGTATAAGATCCACGGAACACTGTTTTTAATGTTGAATTATACATTTGGCGCTTTTCGGTTTACAACGTATAAAGCATTTGCAAAGTACCCAATAAACTTGTATTTCGCGCAACTCTAATTTGACAATTACCAGTATTGATAGCGTCCACAATCTATATAAATGAAATTGAAATTCTGTCTGTCTGCCTATCTGTATGTATGTATGTATGTTTGTGTCATCATCACGGGAGAACGGCTGAACCGAATTTGATGAAATTTTTATAGCTTTGAAATAACCCCACCTAAATTTAGTCCGAGTTTCGAGTTCCTATGCCCAGCGGTTGTCGAGATATTAATGAAAAATGAAACTTTTCCTAGGAGTTCTACTCTCTAACTCCCTGGTCCCTCCAAACGGGAAAGGTTGGAAATCGTTGATTTAAAACGTGAAAATGAACTAAAACTTTATCTTTGAGTTTTGTGGGAGATTTTTGCGCTAATTAGTCCCTTTTTGTAAACATGAATTGTTTGAAATATGAATATTTAAAACATGAATTAAAATAAAATATCTATCACCATGGTTAATTTTTCTCAACGATGAAAAGTATTAGGAAATCAAAATGATATTTAGTTATCAGCATTTTATGAGGAAGATTCTATCTTATATCATGTTGCTCAACAATGCAATTAAATTAAATGTGTTTGTTAATTTTTATTAATATTTTTTCTATTTGAATAATAAATAAATGGGTATAAAAATATTCTTATAAATGATCGGTTTAATTTTGATTTTTCTTTTAATTATATTAATTGCGGACTGCGTACATCATTTTATTTTGGCAAAGCGTTTTCAAACTTATATATCGTGTTCAGTTAATAAACTCATTCAGCCGATTGTTGAAACAAAATAAAAGTAGAACGGGTATATAATAATAATAATAACGGTACTATCTTCTAATACAATTTTAATGTTTTCATTTAGTATATACAAACGGTATCAGAATGTTCTATTCTTCAGATATGCAAATTCAGAGCTACGAATTTGGTGGAATATCGCTAACTTGGCAACTTTTCTTAAACATTTCCGAATTAACGGAAATGTCGCCATATGAATAAAAACGACTCAAATCAATGAAACTTATTTTGTTTTGTTAGAAGAAAGTACTGAAATGATATTTCAGTAGCATTTGTCTATCAATCCAACCGTCCTACTTAGTAACATATTTAGCAAATTTTTAAAATGCCAACAAATTGATAAAAATGTTTGTAAATCCATAAGAACATCTTGAAATTGATAAAATTGCGCTAAATAAATGAAATTAATTGTGTTTTGTTAGGGGATAGTATTGTGATGATGTTTCGTCAATTTGTTGCCAAGTGGGACTCATTTTTACAGTCCGACTTGGCGATAAATTTGGCGATTTTTTAAAATGTCGCCAAACCTTCCATAGAGATAGCATTATTCAGACGATATTTTTTTCAACCAATTTATTTGAATCAAATGATATCGTGTCACTTAGCAACGGATTTAAATACAATGTGTTTATGCCGCAGACGATTTTTATTAAATCTTTTCCAATTTGAATAATAGAGATGTGTATATAAAATATATTTTATTGCCATTACATTTTTGACTGGATAATATCAATTACGATCTTCAGGTTTAAACATTATTATTATTGATATTTTCGGGGATTATTGATATAGAGATTAATATTTTCCAGTTATTATGCTATTGTTTTATTATGGCAAAAATTGTTGAAACTCATATATTGTACGTTGTACGAGCAATCTACAAATGCACGGGTTATATCTTCTAATCTACGAGAATATAAATATTACAGGTATATTGACATATATTTTGATATATATTGGCATATATTGGAATCAATTACGACCTTCGACCTGAAGATTAAGGGGATTATTGATATTTTCAATTTATTACGTCATCTGTTTTATTTTGGCAAAGATTTTTGAGACTTATATTGTAATACGGGTAATCTTCTACTAACACACGGACATATCTTCTAATCTACGACATTATAATTAGTACGGGTATATTTTCCCAAATAATTTTAGCACTTTCATTTTGGCATATATTGGAATCAATTGCTGCCTTCAAATTTAAAGTTTACGGGTTTATTGATATTTTCAATTTAAACATGTAATCTACTAATACAGGGTATATCTTCTAATACTCGCGTATATAAGTAGTACGGATCCTATACAATTTTAACGCTTTTATTTTGCATATATTGATCCAATTTCATATTTTTTGTAAATTTGCTTACAAAAGGGGCCAGGAAATTTTATTCTTCAGATCTGCCAGTGAAGGTAATTTTGTATAACGAGAACAGAGATGCTTAAACTTCTTTTTAGGAGCATTAAATTAAATATTTTAACAGAATATTTTGATTAACAATGTCATTTAGTATACTATAGGAATTTGCACATGATTGTGAATTAAGTTTTTTTTGTATTATATACTCTATATGAAGAACGGGTATGCTGCTAGTAAGCAATATAGTCTATATAATAAAATATTTGAATAATTAATTCATCGATTTGAAATCATTTTCGTTAACTTAGCTATATTTTAATAATGTTGCTATAATTTAGTAATGTTGACAGTATTTTCGTCAATCTTGGGTGATTAGTCCCCAAGTTCGTCACATTTATCGCCAAGCGTAACAAACAAATGGAGAAAAGAGCATTTCTTATATATAAATGCCTGTCGGCTAATTCTTAGACGTCAAAATTCAAAATATCTTCCCTCGTGATTCGAAAAATCTATAGATCCAGGCGAATGATGTTAATAACATTTTTGCATAATATTACATAATGAAAAGTGAACATATTTCACAATAGTTAGCATTTTGTTTTAATTTTTAACACTTTACAACAAAGTTGAAAAGTGTTTATGACTTTGTTCATTCTGTCTGTCTGTCTGTCTGTCTGTCTGTCTGTCCGTTAGCACGATAACTGCCGTAAAAATGACTTAATCAAAATGAAATTTTAGTATGTTGTTCAGACGGTCTATAGGACCTATGGGAATATAAATTAATAATATCACCCAATTAGTTTTGGATTGAATCCGGGTTGAAGAAATGGAATACATTGAGCCCTATGGGACCTAATTTTTCAAGCATTTTTTAAGCGGATTTAAAATTCACAAATTGCTTCGAAAATTTTAGGCAATATTCAAATTGTTCCATAAAATATATAAAAAAAATTCAGCGAAATATATTCAGTAGTTTTTTAAATAAAAATTAAAATAATAATAACACCTCTTATATGAAGCGATCACGTGTCCATGATATGAAACGATCACATGACCCACTTCAAAATGATATATGGCATCCATCTTGTCTCAAAATCGTGATTTTTAAAGTTCTTTCTATTCATATTGAGTGTTGTATCCATCCTAAAACTACTTTAGTTTGGCCTAAATTCTGTGCATCTACATACTTTAACAACGCAATGACAATATATTTCAGTTTAAATGCTCATACAAATTTGATTATTTCTACTATTAAGCCTATTTTTCACCTATGTAAAATGTAAACAGCAAAATATGTAGAATGAGTTGTATTAGAATCGCTGTAATTCTTTAACACAAAATCATTTAGTCCATGGAGTCTGCATGGCTGATATGAATGAAATATTCATTGATTTTAGAAAGAGAAGGACGATAATTTTCGATGAAGTTTTACGCATAGAGTTTTACTTACTTGTAGCTCCATGGTCTTAATTTTTAAATAATATAAATTATTATAGTATTGTGATGAATGACATGAATGGGGGAATTATTTATGAATGAAATGTTGCTTTTATAGAGAGAGCCAGGCGTGTTATTTTTTCTATGACGTCATTTGAATGGATTTCAGTTATTTTCGATGAAGTTTTCAAATATAATAAATTATCGTAGTATTATGATAATTCTAAAATTATTACCGAGGAATGTATCACATTTTAGAGATGTTTAAACCAGGCAATTTATATTTTAATGCCGTCATTTGAATGAAGTTAATTTTTTTCGATGAAGGTTTAAGGTTTCAAATATAATAAATTAATGTAGTATTGTGATAAGTTTTAAAATATTACCAAGGAATGTATTGCATTTTAGACATGTTTAAATAAAATTGCATTGAAGTTGGAAAGTGTTTCATAATCAATGCTTTAAGCATGATTGATCTTTCTTGTTTGCTATTACTTTGACAACTTTATTTGAAAAATGTGCAATATCTCATGCTAACGTTCTAAAATTTGTGTCAATCGTTTTCTAACAAAAAATTACATAAGAAATACCTATTTATGTAACATTACTAAAGGTTCAATTTTTTTGATAATTTGTTTCAAAATTTTATTCGAAAATTGGGGGGGTGGGGTCTTCTGAATATTCGATTATGTTTAAAATCAATTGGTTCCCAGTATTCACTGATTGTAATTTTTGTACCAAATTTCATTCGAAACTCTCCATTCGTTCGTGAGACATTTCTTTCACCGACTCACGGACGCACACACACTCATCATCTCAAAAACTCTCGATTCAAGTTCAGGAATGCTTGAAACGTACTCTTCTGTCAAAAACTCGGATTTGAATTTTCAACCCCGTCACAATACATTGGCTATACATTATACTATGTATATAGGAAAAGTAAAAAAAGTCCCTGGCTTCATGTATACAGTATATAATTTTAAAAATAACCTTGCAAATATATATATATGTGTGTGTGTGTGTGTGTTATTTGGAAAATTGTTACCGTGTGCGTGCTTAAAGTGACACGTTTCAAAGTATTTTTTGCATTAAAACGCATATTTCAATGTCTTAGAACCTGAAAGCATCCAGTCTTCGTGTTTAATAAGGATAAGCATGGTATTACAATCATTCAATTGTTAAACTCCTCCCTAACTAATTAACTAACATGAAAACTAGTTTACAGAAAGGTGTGGCCATTGCTTCCCCCATTTTCAACCCTTTGTATACAGTCAGTGATTGTGGGCCGCGAGTTGCTTGAAAAAACATTTCTCGAGCAAGACTAATGGATCCTCCATTTCAAGTCAAACGTGATTCTATTAATTAATAATCGCAGAAAATAATCATTATTTGTAATACAAAATAATCAGAGTTATTTTTCACGAATAACCTAGAATTTACCTAACTTTAACAATTTCAAAACGAAGAAATATACTAATAATGACTATCATTAAACTTAAGTAGTTTGCAAAGTAGACTTAGCTCTTGATATCAGCATGGCGAAGCATCCGTTTGCGTATTTGAGAGGTTTAGAAAGAATACATCTGACTTCCCTTTAAAAATCCATGGTACACGAGAATCTCAGTTAGATAAAAGTGGTTGATAATTTTCTAGCGGATTCTTAGCATATTGTAACTATAAGATAATTTTATATATACAATATTGTTTAAGGACACTGTTGATTACAGTGATTTTTAACTAAGCTTATGGTCCAGATTTCTGACCCATTTTTAGTGCACTCTTTCTTACATGGGCGCCCGTAAAACGTTTTTCAGGAGTGGGGAGGGTAATTGAATATTCAAGGGAGAGGGTGTTTTCCCATATGAGCGACTGTGACTTCTTATTTAATAAAATGGTTGTAAAAGTGCAACTAATTTAGAAATAAAGATACATTTAAAATGTTATATTTTGTACGTATTTATCTTACAAAGGTACCATATTTTAAAATATCATGCATTTCATTCACTCTTTGCATTTTGTGTTAAATTATTTTATTTTACTCACCAAGGAAATCAAATTTATTGAAAGTGCGAAGTCCAATATAAATTTCACTTACATTACAAAACCTTTTTCAAGTTAAAATGCCAATCGCTCAGCCTTCCCAGTCCAAAATATCACTTATCTTCGCTATAAAATACGCTACTGATGCTAAGAACCGTGTAAAACGTTTTAAGGATACTGTAAGAACTGTAAGGATACTGTTATGTTAATATAAAAGAACTGCTCGACGAATTCGATTCGGACTTCATTGCAAAAAACGTTCTTCGATCTTTCAGATGTGTGTGTGTGGTGATAAGATGGAAACTTTGATAATAGTTTCGATCACTAAGGAACCGATTATTGTGAAAATACTGAAACATAAAAGAACTAAAAATTAATTCGAATATTTACAACATAACTCCAAGGTGTGCTTTCCCGTGTTCTAAATTACCTGTGTACCAAATTTCACTACCGTACAACGCTTAAATTTCCAGCTACAGACCGCACACACAGACACACAAGCATATTTCTTTATTATATAAGACTGCAATAGTGAAATAGGATAATAGTGAAATAGGATAAAAGACATGTAAAAGACGCATCAGATTTTTTAAAGAAGCACCATTTGTTTTCCTTACAGTGCACATAATAGTAGTTGTGTTGTCAAATCCTCCTCCCTTATATATGTGTTTGCAGTTTTAGTTAAGCGACCACCCAGAGTAACAAACCTCAGTAGCGGTAAGTTATGTTTCTAAACGGATGCTTCAAAGGATATGCCCGTTTTATGTGTTTTTGAGCATAATGTGAAGTTTTGCTCTTTCTGAGCCACTCCTATTTAGCCTCTACTTAAGGTTATGCTAATATTTGATAAAGAAGTATTTTTGCAGATCATGCCCAACAGCTCATGTAAACGTAGCAAGGGAGTCGACGATAGAACGGGAAATTACCGTGAGATATAGTTTAGCTGGGGAATCCATGAGGATTATGAACCTAAATTGCAGGCAAAAATGTTGCCATACTATTGTTTTTACTAAAACTTCTTGAAGCATCTATTTATCAAAATCTGCTAGAGATTAGATGATGACTGATATGGATTCAGCATCAAATCCCATAGAAAGTAGGGGTTCCTTAACGATTTCCACTTCCGGTTATTTTTCTATTTCCATTTTAAAAAATTTCATTTTCTTTTAAACATCTTTTTCTCAAGATCGGCTATAGATATAACTCAGATTATGACTGAAGTTAATTCAGCATCAAATTCCGGAAAGGGTGGGGGGGGGGGGGAATTCACTAAGGATATAAACTTCTGTTTCTTTTTCCTTTCCAGTTCAAACATTTTCCTTAAAGCATGTGTTTCTCAGGATTAGCTATAGATAGACCTTAGATGATAACTGGTACAAATTCAGCAGTAAATTTCAAATGGTGTATGGGAGTACACTTTCCACTTCCGGTTTTGTTCTTACATTCAAAAATTAGCATTTTCTTGAAGCATCTATTTCACATAATCGGCCATATATAGAGCTTAGATGATGCATGATATGAATTCAGCATTAAATTCCAAAAGGGTTAGGGGGATTCATTACGGATTTCACCTTCTAGGGGTTTTTTTTTTCCATTTTCAATTAAAAATTTTAATTTCTTTGAAACATCTATTTTTTACAAAATCAATTAAAGGTAGAGCGTAAATGTTGAATTATATGGATTCAACATCAAAATTTGGAGGAGTAGGAGGCGCACTAAGGATTTCCTCTTCCGGTTTTAGAGATGTCACTTCAGATTTAAAACTTTAAATTTTCAATATATACACCCATAAAAAATGAAACTTGGCATGTCGAAAACCCAGACCGTCCGACTCATCCTAGGACATGAGCAGCCGTTTGGATAGCCGGGAAACTTGGCATGTGTATTGCTTGTTTGAGGAGATATGCAAATGGTTAGAATGTGGGAGCAATAAAACGTTTTATTAAGAAACGGTGGCAACAAGAGGATGACATATTTGTAAGTGGTAAATCCTCTCCTGGCAGCTATACAAGCCGATATTCGATGCGGCATAGAATCAATTAAGTTGTTTATGTGCGGTTTTACCAATATCTACAAAACATTGGTCGAAGGTTACGCCTTGATTGTATAAGCGAGATTGCATATACTACAGCGAACTGGTTGAGGAATACATGGGGATTGCATATACGAAATTATGTCGTTGTTGTTGAAACCCAGACCGTCCGACCTACCAGAAAAGTGTAAGGTAACTGTTTGGACGGTCGGGAAGTGCCACCCAATTTAGACCGGAACCCAGTGGGGGAGGCATCCACAGGGACCGTACCCTCCTTCCCCTACCACAAACCGCTCGGAAGGACTTTCGGACCCACATGTTTAACGTGATCGTACTCCGCATGAACACGGCGGCAGTTTTGGCAGTGGCTGGAATCGAACCCGGGCCTACCGAGTGCAACTCCAGCGCGCTAACCAATGGGCTACCGCGCCCATATACGAAATTATGTAATGGAATGCGAGAATATGCAATGCACATCGTACGGAAATAATGGAAAACTATGGAACAGGCGCAATTTTTAATCAAATTGGGGACGTTCGATTAGAGAGGATCAAAATAGGGGCATCAGATTAGGGGGATTTTAAGGGGAATCATTTTAATGATTTGACACTGTGGCTGGAAAGGAGACAGGGTGACCTGTTTCAGGGTGCATTAGATTTTCCTGGGAAATTAGTCACTAATATGGTTTCCTTTATATTTATAAGAATTAACTCCAGGGAAAATTTCACCAGAATCGTTGGAGCCGTTTTCGAGAAAAACTATTTTCATGGTTTTTCATACTTTTCATACTATTTTCAAGGTTTTCTGTACTATTTTAGATTTTTATAAATAAAAACCTAGCCCGCGTCTGTTGTGGATATTGTACAAAATTTCAAGCTTTTAGCGCCAGCCATTCATGAGAATAACGGTGGCAAAGATAACATTTGAGAAGATCCTAAAGAGCTTCGCTATCCTCAGCTCAATGAAAGCTGTCAGAAAATGACAATTTTAAAAAGTTGTCAAAAAAAAAAACTGACACTAGCAAAAAGTTGTCTCTATAAATCTTGCAAATCATCAAAGAAACGAGCATACCCAGCTCGAGATCTGATCAAGATTAGAGTTCAAAACAAACACCTGCCAAATTCCTCTAAATCAAAGATATCATCTTTTAGGGTCCATTTTCAACTCTTGTCTATTAAATCCATTCTTGACTCTTGCCAGCTTCTGCAGTGCATAATATAATGCAGAAACTGACATAAAGGTAAAATCTCACAATATTAAAAAAACTGTCAGAATCTAACAATTTTAAAAAAGTTCTCAGAAACTGACACTAGCAAAAAGTTGTTTTCATAAACCTTGTAATTCCTTAAAGAAACTAGCGTACCCAGCTCGAGATCAGAGCAAAATTGGTGTTCAAACCAAACACCTGCCAAATTCCTCCAAATCGAAGATATCATTGTTTAGGATCCATTTTCAACTCTTGTCTGTTCGGGGGAGCAAATGAGGCTTGCAAGATATCCTCTAATACCTTTTCTCTCAAGGTCGGACTACATCCCAAATACAATAAAAAAAAAGATTTCTTTCGCATCGTAAAAAGAAAATAAAAATCCAACAAAACAACGTGATGTCTGTCAAGAAGATCCCGCAATGTGAAGAAAATAGATTAATAGTATTTTATTTCGTGTCAGTAGCACCTGTCACACAGTCCCAAGGAAATGCAAGATAGGGGTATTCAAATATTACTTCATTTTCGCAAATAGAATTTCATGCCAAGGTGCTATGTAGCAGGAGTATACATTCTAATGAGCTCTACCTGTTTATTTTTATTTCAGTTTATACCTACTTTTTTATGAATCTCAGTCTTAGAACTTTATCATCCCTGCACAAACCATTAAAAGATCATTAGGGTAGGCGAAAGGCGTTCAGGAAGACGAAAGGGGTAATGAAACAATGATGGCATTGCTTTTTTTTTACCTTCCCTATACTACATGGTAATGTATAAAGGAAAGTATTGAAATGGGGTGTAAAATTGAAACTTAAGCTTTCGGCGAATTTAAATGCTTTGGGCACTCTAGTAAACAAATCCATGATTAGTATTATGATGTCTGCGTAAGTTTTGTATCTATCTCCGTCTGTTTGTCCATCTGAGTATTTGTCTTTATGTCTGTCTGTATGTCCGTCTGTGTGTCCGTCAGCGTGTTTGTCTCTGTGTGTCCGTCAGCGTGTGGACTTACATATGCTTCAATGTATTCATTAAATACCTATTTTATACGTTAATTTTGATGATAAAGCAAATAAGGTCCACACTTTTACTCTAAAATAAACAGCTCTCGAGACATATAATTTTAGCGAGCTGGTGATGTTATGAAATGCTTCGAGTCGCCAAATGTAAAAGAAAATGTTTCAAAAATTTCAAATTAGATATAATTTGAAATAAGTAACCGTTTCTGTCGTTGAAACTTAAATTAAGGTATTAGTTTATATAATGTATTATCGATATAATATTGATACACCCCTAAACGATATGTAATGATATTTCTTACCGATACACCTCATAAACTTACCCATCACAAACATTTATTATTTTCCATATCATAATACAAGCTCCTGGAACCAACTCGGAACAAAAAATTCCCAAATTAAAGATGTAAATTCCCAAAACACTATAATTCATTTAAATTTAAATCACAATTCAAATCAATTATATGAATTATAATCAGCTAAAATTTTTGTATCTTCAAACTGAATAATAATTTCGTCAATGGACAATTCCCGCATATTTGTTAAACTCGTAAAATCAATCCATACATATATAGATACTTTCTTTCTGATTTCAAATATCCAAATGAAAAGCTCTGAAAAAGATTATTTATTTAAACATCAATAAAATATAATCGCAAAAACTGCTTAAACACAAAACGCCTCGTTATTGACTGTGACGTCAGTTTTTCCAATCTGTAATGCAACGTTTTGTCATGTACCCTGTGTTGTTTATGATGGTGTGATATTAAAGATATAGTTGACGTTTAATTTTGTTTATAATTGAATTCTAATTTATACATTTATATTTGATCTGTTTGAATTTAGAGCATTTTGGCATGGATCTTGGTTTTGTTAAAGGGCAATAGGGCAGTTTGCCCAAAATCGATCTGTTTAGTTTGATATTTACATAGTATTTCCTAGATTCTCACCGTAGAATTTAAGGACGTTTTAAAGTATTAAAACACCCATAAATTGGCTAAGTTTTAAGATCCTTTATCAATACACAGCCACTGTTCCCTGTGTGTGTTTTTTTAAAAGCAAGCATAGTTTTAAAAGCATAGGAAATAAACTTGAACAGATAGTGCAACGTTGTTAATAATTAACTGTAACTACTGTGAGAAAAGAAATTCTCAGCATCTAAAAATAAAGAAATACACCTAAAAATTAATAAAAAATACATTCAGTCCCATAAAAATTAATGACTCTATTAAACATGTTGTACTTTAACCCATTAGTGCCTAGCATATGCACTAATGGGTTAAAAGGCCTAATCAAGGGCTGCTATTTTGTATTTGGGATGGTGACCCTTTTCAAATAATATACATTTAAAAGTAACAGATTTTTCCTAAAATCCGCCACTATCAGGATGGCCATACCTAATAGAACTATATCCTCCTGCTCAAGTCATTCCTTTTAATAAAATTAAATTTCTTTGAAACGTAAGGATTTGCCCCAAAATTTAAGCTGCCGATTTCTTTTAAATATAGGAATAACTAGCGCAAAAATGGACCAAATTACTAAATACTACTCATAACAAACTAAGATTAATTATTTAAAAGTAATAAACAAGAGTTCAAAACATAAAATTATCAAAAATTATCTTGTCAAACACCAATGTTGATTACAGAAATGTCAGTTTTATAAGGACACTTAGGGTTGTCCACATCTAATATTTCCAAGATCATTAAGTTTCAGTAGAGGTCACCCCTTTTTAATTTAATCTATGTTACATATTATTTACTATTAAGCTATAAAAATAATTTTATTACCTATCTAATTGTACCAGTAAATATATAATATATGAATATCAGTAGATATATGGTCTGATTAATAAGAAAACAAATATGCTATTTCTTAGTGACAGAGGCACTGGATCATCTCCTGATGACATTCTGTATTACAAATAACACTATGATGGAATATTAAGCTTCAATTTCAATTTTAAAAGAAGCTATATGGTTTATTTTAAGATGTAAAGAGATTTATAGTGAATGGCACTACTATATTGATATCCACTACTACTAGCTAGGCATAAATATAATACAAATAATAATCAAATTGGCATCACGTCAGTTTCAACTAAATAAATTAAAGATACAACATCGTTAGACAAGTTCATTTAATAAAAACATCCTAAAGACGTACAAAGTTTTAAAAACATGGCCAGAGCGCTTTCGGGCGTATGTACACGTTTCATGTAGCCCTTCATCAGTGACTACATGAAAAGCAAACATGGATCATTCATATATAGACCATATACGTGGCAAATTTACATAAATAAATAAAAAATATATCTGAAATTAATAAGTTGAATAGGCTATTAATTAATAATAGCCTATATAATAAAAATGTTCGTTTAAAAAAGCTTCGCGATTTTCAAATATGAAATATAAAAAATATCGTAAATGTAACCTATAGTCTTCACAAGCATAACGTACACTCTTTGATGACAGTGGTATAACCTGGATAATATAGACTTTTGTGTGTTGATCTATTTTGAAGCGAGTAATAATTTAAAAAAAAAATGCAGGATTTGTCCGTTTTTTCTTTTTAACTCCCTCATTCATCTGTCTATCTGTCGTTGAATTTTAAATACACGTGTTATTTATTTTGGAATTTTGTAGCTAAGTAACCCATAAGTAGACCCACGTAAGGCATGGATGTTTATGTTGTGGGCGTAGTGTGCTCCGCCCCCCCCCCCTCCTCTGGTGCGCCTGAGGCAACGTCTTAGGACGGCTAAATGGTTCACGTTCTGGCCGCTGGCGAAAGGCGAATGATGAAAGTCAAGTGCCGGGCCATTAAAAAAAATAAAAAAATACTATGTATGTAGGAAAAGTATAAATTTCACTTGTTCAACACATGACTTTTACTATACAGTGCAATAACTCTACTTCTTTCATAACGAAATAAGTGTGTACAAACTCCATACTACAATGTTTTGGCATTGAATCAACACCACTGAAATTGACATTAACCGCTTTTAACAACTTCTTCGTCCAAACAGAATGACTTTCTCATACTCACTTGCAAAATCCTCATCAAAATGCAATGAATATTTATGAATATTCCGTGAAATAAATTACTAATGACGATTTCTTGGGCATCAAAATATAAACCAATTACAAAAACTTCCTTTTCTCTGAATGGATTGAATTATTTCTTAAGTATGATAAAGCACGTCTAAAATATTTTAATATTTTCAGCAAAGACTACAAACTGTATTTAAACTGTATTTAATACACCATCTTGACGTACAGGAAAAGTTTTTCAAACTGCCTTAGGGCTTTCGGACAACATAGTATCCATCACCACTGGCAATAAGAAATTGACAGACATGAGCTTTTATACAACCAGAAATCGTGAATACAAATTGTATATAGGATAAATCCGAAAACTCAATACTAAAATTAACAAATGAATTATATCGACGAGAATGTTAGCAGATTTGTTGCATAATATTTTATATGAAACTGGAACATATTGGATGATACTTACTACATTTTTTTATTTTTACTTGATTTTTATTTGATACATTTGTTTGAAAAATGTACAATATCTCGATAAAGAGTCCTAGTGTTCTAAAGTTTGAATTATTCGTTTTTAATCAGTAAATACGAATCAAATGATTATTTATTTAACAGTATTGAAGGCCCTAACTTTTGAAGGATTTTCAAAAATTTATTCAACATACGTTCACGATTCGGATAGTTCGTGCTAACGTTCGTATCAAAGTGTGTATCAATCGTTTTCTAATAAAAATTGCGTCTTTATTTATCCTCATTAATGGTCGTTATAGTGGGGTTTTTTTTCTAAAATTAGGGGGCTCCTCCCTCTCCCCTGTTCGCTACGCTTCACCGGAGGCCTCGCCTCCTACTCTCTAGCCCTCGCTGAAATCGCTTCGCGAGCTATTTCAAGCCAAAGTAAAACTTAAATCTAAAACCGATTTATTTCACCGTGTTCTTCAATTATTTTTCTACAAATATACCAAATATCATATTTTTGTATGCTATAGTTTTTGCGGTATGAGACAGAGAAACTTGAAGGACGCTGCGATCTTCGCCTCCTACTTTCTGGTGCTCGTTGAGCTCACTTCACGAGCTGTTTCAAGCCAAATTTAAATTGAAAACGATTTATTTCAGCGTGTTCTCCTATCATATCTCCACACATGCACCAAATTTCATATTTTTGTATGGTATAGATTCTACGGTACGAGACAGAGAAACTCGAAGGATGCACTGATGTGGAAGAGCATTTTCACTTCAGAAGTGCAAATAAAGTAGCATAATTCGTAAACTAAATCGAAATTTAAAAAGTATGGGCTCGGTCCGGCAAAAATGCAGGTATGTAGAAAAGTTCGTGGTCTTGCTATCTGTCCAGGATGCGAATTCGAAGCTCAAATATTTTGTCCTTGACTTTAAACATAAATATTTCTTAAACTAAAGTTTGAACCAAAAAACTGTTTATTTCAGAGCATTTCCGAAACATTTCTCTACATGTGTAACAAATTTCATATTTTTGTATGCTATAGTTTTTTGCGGTACGAAGCAGAGAAACGCGAAATTTGTCAAATAGCAGCTGCGTCAACTACTATTTTTTTAAAATAGAGAGATTCATTCGAAAATTAAAGGGTCTTCCGAAAAATCGATTGCGTTTAAAGTCAATGAGGTTGCAGTATTCACTCATTGTAATATGCGTATCAAATTATATTCTAACCGTTTTTACTTTCCCTGCAATACATGGTAATGTATCGGAAAGTATTGGAATCATGCCGAAAATCACAACTCGAGTTTTCGACGGATCTATACGTTTCGAGACCTCTAGAATACGAAAAAAACATTTTTAGCGTGACGTCTGTGTATGTGTCTGTCTGTCTGTGTGTCTGTGCAATGTATGTATCCACTCTAACTCAAAAACTAAGGGACTGAATATCATTAAATTTGGTAGGTAAGTCACTTGGGTGTAACCCTGGTGCTGATTAGTTTTTAGTACGATTCGTAAAAACAGAACCCGCCTTTTTTTGCGAAATGGTCCGTAAAAACTTCATTTATCCGCTCTAGCCAAAATACTAATTTACCAAATTTCACAAAATTCGGTAGATAAGTTACTTATTGGATACTCTGGTGCTGATTAGAATTTGGTACGATTCAGAAAAGAAAAACCCGCCTTTTTGTACGAAATGGCCGGCAAAAGTTTCATGTATCCACCCTAGCTAAAATACTAATCGACCAAATTTCACAATATTTGGTAAATAAGTCACTTGTGGGACACTCTGGTGCTGATTCGATTTTGGTACGATTTGGAAAATAACAACCTGCCGTTTTTTACGAAATGGGCCGCAAACATCGCTAAAATCTAAAAAAAAAGGACTAAGTTTGCTAAAATGTATCAATTAAATTCTTGTTTTATACGCAATTTTTGACGAGGAAAAGAATATAACACACTCCATTATACTTTAGGACTAACTGTTCTCAAGATATTAGAGATTTCTTGAATTTTTGTTACGCCGCTATCGGAAAAATGACCAATTACCAAATAAAAACAAAAATTGACTTAAAAATGCAAATTTAGTGTTATTTGGTGCAATTAAACTCAATTTAATGAATTATTAAAGAAATAAAGCAATATGAATTTAAGTCTGCAGGGAAAGTCATGTGCTGCCCACAACAGATATTTTCCTTTGTGACACACACACACTAGCATACGTACATATTAACATACACGGACGTCACTTCGAAAACGTTCGATTCGAGTTTATGGATGCTTAAAAAGTGCTCTTTCGTCGAAAACTCAAATTCGAATTTTCGACCTCATCCCAATACTTTCCCAATACATTATAATACGTATATAAGGAAAGTAAAGAAGTTAATACGTATTCAGGAATGTTCAAAACGAATAAATCCATCAAATACACGAGTCTCCTTTTGACCCTGTCAAAACACATTACCGTGTATTGTTGGGATATAAATATCTTAACATTTCGTTTTTAGCCGAGAAAAGTATATTTTTAATCCAAACCATCGCAATTATGTTACAATGTAGCTAGAACATTCTTTTAAAGTCAAAGACAGGACATTGCTTTAATTTTTTACTCGGTGTCAAATACTACACAGCTTAATGATGCTTTTCATATTTGACACTGCAAATTATATAGTCGTCAAAACTTGAAGGAGTTGATTCATATCATCCACGACAGAGCGCGCGAAACCCAGCTATTGGGTAATCCCATAATGGGGACACAAATTTTTGGCCTTTTAATTAATCGGATGAAAATCTTTAAATGGTTAGAAAGGAATAGAAAAATCTGATGTGGGCAGCACATAACTTTCCCTGCAGACTTATATCCACGTTCTCTTTATTTTAATTAAATTTAATTCACTTTTAATTCAATTTCGGTCTCATTTGGTAGCTGTACTTATTTTCAAAGGTGGCGTAGAGAAAATACGAAAAATTAAAATATCTCAAGGAACGGATAGTCCTAGTGTAATGAGGTTGGTCTTATTCTTTTCCTCGTTAAAAATTACGTATGAAACAAGCATTTATTTTATATATTTAAGCATACGTAGTTTTTATTTTAGATTTTGACGATTTTTGCGGACCATTTCGCAAAAAAAGGCAGGTTATTTTTCTCCGAATCGTACCAAAATCTAATCAGCACCAGGTTGACCCACAAGCGGTTAATTTACCGAATTTTGTAAAATTCGGTCCATTAGTTTTTCAGCTAGAGTGGACACCAAGTGACTTACCTATCAAATTTTATGAAATTCGGCCAATTAGTTTTTAGTTAGAGTAGATACAAAATCTGCACAGAAACGCAGACACACAGACACATATACAGATGTCACGCTAAAAATGGTTTTATCGTATTCTAGAGGTCCCGAAACGTGTATATCAGTCAAAAACTCGAGTTGCGATTTTCGGTATGATTCCAATACTTTCCCTATACATTACCATGTATTGCATGGAAAGTAACAAATAGAAAACTTAAATGATTCTTACGCTTAATACCACTGTTATGCGCTAGCAGTTATAAGCAGCGTTGATCATGGTTTGAAATATGTCCAAATTTTAATAACATTTAAGTCATGTTGTTCATCGAAAAATTTAATTAAAATATTTTATTTAATTGCTGAAAAAATCTAATGTCGGCAGCACATGACTTTCTCTACATAATGCAATAACTTTACTTCTTTCACGGTGAAATAATGATGGACCAGATCCATGGTACAATGTTTTTAACGTTGAATATTGCACTAAAGTTTTGTGCTTTACTGAATAACAACATACAAAAGTATTTTGAAGTACCAAATTAACTTATATTTCGCGTAAATCTAACTAGAAAATTGAAAATATTGCTTACATCGACTAAGCAATATAGCCTATCTCTCTATATTAAAAAATCTGATGTGGGCAACACATGACTTTCCTTATATAATGTAATGAATTTTATACTTTTACAGTAAAAAAATAGATTTTTTCTTATAGTAGATACTAATATTCTTTCCGAGATATTGAATTTTCAACAATTAGTCGTCATTTTCATTGATTTAGCGTCATATTTATCCATTTGGCGAGATTTTCGTTAATTTGGCAACATTTCAAAAAAGTCGCCAAGTTGGCGACATTCCGCCAAATTCGTCGCCAAAATCTCGCCAAGCGTTATGCACTAAGAAATAAGTTATTCTTACAGCAGATAAATGACTATTGGCGTTCAAATACAAAAGTATTATTCAAAGTATCTTTTTTCATGAATGGAACGAGCTAGATCCAAGAGAATGATGTCACTCAATTTATCGCATGGTATTACATATGAAAAGTGAACATGTTTCTCAATAGGAAATATTTTTTTTTTATTTTATATGACTTTTTGATAATTTTTTTGAAAAATGCACAATATCTCGAGAACGGTTCATGTTAGCGTTCTAAAATTTATGTCAATCGTTTTCTAATAAAAAATTACATAAGAAATGTCTATTTGCGTAACTTTATTAGTGATTTTGATTTTTTAACGATTTTTTCAAAATTTCATTCGAAAATTTAGGGGGGTTCTGAACATTCGATTGCGTATAAAAACAATAGGCTTCCAGTGTTTACGGATTGTGATTTTTGTACCAAATTTGATTCGAATCGGTCCATTCGTTCGTCAGTTATCGTCTCCACAGACTCACTGACACACACACACACACACACACACACACACACACACACACAGACATCACTTCAAAAATGTTTGATTCGTGATCAGGGATGCTTGAAACGTGCTCTCCCGTCGAAAACTCGATTTCGAATTTTCGACCCCGTCACAATACTTTCCTTATACATTATGTATATAAGGAAAGTAAAAAAGGTAGCTGAAGCTGTTTGGCAAATTTCGAGTTTCTCACGTTTCTCTGTGACTGGTGAATGGCAGTTAACAAGGGCGATAACCATTTGTGTATTACGCCTGTATAGCAGACTGCACGACAGTGCCTCCGAAAAAAGCTCAGCGAGCGTGAGCGAGTAGGGAGGGAAGTCTCTCGACTCACGAAGCGAGTTATGGGGGTTGGAGAGCGTAGCGAGCAGGGGGCGGTGTCCCCTAGTATATTAAAAGACATTAATAATTAATTGATCCATTTCGGCATCATTTTCGTAACTTTAGCACCATTTTTGCTAATTCTGTGAAATTTCCATTAATTTGGCACCATTTTCAAAAAGTCTCCAAATTAGCAATACTTCGCCAAATAGGCAGTCAATTTGTCCCTGAGTGTTACAAACAGAATTTCATTTAATAGATAAATTATTTGAATAACTTGCAATATATCAAGAACGGTTCAAGCGAGCATTCTAAAGTTTTTGACAGTCGTTTTCTAATGAAAAATTACGTATAGAATTATTATTTATATAACATTATTAAATATCCTTATATTTTTATGATTTTTTAAAAAAATTCAAAAATTGAAGGGATCTGCTGAACATTTAATCAATGTGGTTCCAGTATTCACTAAATGTAATAATCTAACCAAATTTGTTCGGAACTCTCCATTACTCGTGAGATATCGCTTCCACTGACTCACGTACATACACTAATACACGCACATCCTAACATACACGCACACACTAACATACACACACGCACACACTAATATACACGCACATGCACACACATACATACACGCACATGCACACACATACATGCACACACACTAATATACATACACGGATATCATCTCCATAATGTTTGAATCGGGTTCAGGGATGCTTGAAACGTGCTATTCCGTCAAAAACTTTAATTCAAATTTTCAACCTCCGTCACAATACTTGGTTTTGCCATGTTCTTACATAGCAAAACATACAATATAGACTTATATTAACCCATAGTTGTGCAAAACTGGCTTAACCTTTTCATTTGAGTTTTATTAATAAAATATTATTGAATAAAATTTTGTATTGCTGTATGAGCAAAGATTGAATGGATCGAACAGATTCCCAACTTCTCAGTGGTTGATTGCAGGCAGAAAGAAACATCTGAAAGATGGCCGAAGGCAATGATATAGGACCTTATTGTTGAGACTTATAAACAGAGCATTTTACAACATGATGAACACTGTCATGGACAACTACGATTAAAATGTAATTATTTATTTCTTTATTTATTTATTTAAATTAAATTACACAGAACAGATTACATATCAACCTAATTATTCTGGCACTACAATATAGATAAACATAAAATATGTAAAATAACTCATTAAAAAACACGAAATATACACGATAAAGAAGAATACAAAGGCTCCACAACAGGGACATACCAACTTATATAAAGTAAAAAAAAATCAATTGAGGTACTTAGATATGCTTAAATTCAGAAATGGACATGAAAAATATCTGATGTAGGCAGCACATAACTATCCTCATATAATGCAATTAATTTATTTCTTTTCACTTTGAATACATAATGTACAATTACCACGGCTAAAATATTTTAATAATTAATTCACCAATTTGGCGTCAGTTCCTTTAATTTGGAGTCAATTTTACTATTTTAACTATATTTTCGTCAAACTGGAGCGACGTACAAGTTGGTAATGTTTGTTAAATAAGTTGCCATGTTTATCACCAAGCGTTACACACAAAAGGAGAGAAAAGCTTTTCTTGTATATAAATGACTATTGGCCAAATGGAAATTACTATTCATATTCGTCCTCCTCGAGCTAATTTCTACTAGGTTTCAGAAAATTTATATTTTTATAGCTCCTAGATTTTACAATTTTTTGCCTCAATCTTTTAAAAATATTTGTACTCTTCGTTCTTTTTCCAGGGTCATTAAAAACTGGTAAATCACTTATAATTCTGCTGAAGTTGAAATATTTCTTCATATTGATAGCTAATTATTTACTTGCTTTAATTATCATCGTTATATTTTTGTTGTTCATGCTTTTTATATATTATGCTGTAATGATTTGTTATGATTGCCATCTGTAATTGTATTTATGTCTTTTACGCTACTGTATTTACCATGTTCACTCCTCTCCTTCTATAATATTAATATTTTAGAAGGGTGTATTCATGGATTATGTACGTTTGATATTAAAGTTTATTATTATTAGTGTACTAAATTTATTATTGGCGAATTGTTGGTCGTAAAACTACAAAACTGTTGCACAAGTATTTCTCTCGTAAATGAAACAACCTAGATCTACGAGAATGATGTTAACAAATTTGTCGCATAATATTGCATGAAAAGTGAACATATTTCACGGTAGTTAATATATTTTTTATTTCATGTAATAGTTTTAATAAATTTATTAGAAAAACGTGTATTATCACGAAAACGATTCATACTAGCGTTCTAAAGTGTATGTCATTCGTTTTCTAATGAAAAATTACATAAAAAATAATGTAATATTATCAAAGATTATGATTTTTAATGATTTTTTCAAGATTTCATTCAAAAATTTGAGTGTATTTTGAACATCCGATTTCGTTTAAAATCAGTATGCTTCCAGTATTCACCGATTGTAATATTTGTACCAAAGTTCATTCGAAACGCTCCATCCCTTTGTGAGATATCGCTTCCACAAATTCACAGATACACACTCACAGACATCACCTCAAAAACGTTCGATTCGATTATAGGGATGCTTAAAACATGCTCTTCCTTTAAAAACTTGAATTCGAATTTTGGACCCCATTACAGTACTATTCCTATACATTATACTATGTGTATAGGGAAAGTAAATATATCCAGATCATTATCACGAATATTAAATAATTTAGCAAATTTATTACCAGGAAAATTACTAGTCACATTTAAAAAACCAAAATTCGCTCTAAAAACTAACGATCTAGTAGTCTCATACCGATTTTCGAAACGTTAAGAGAAATAATATTCAAGATCCAAGGACAATCAATAAAATTCAAATAATTGCTCAAAATTGTCCACAATAATAACACGATAAATAATAACATAATGTGAGTTAACCAGTTTATTTTTTAATATGCTGTATTGTAAGCGGTCCTGAAGAAGGTGGCTGATTTTTGCCTTTGAAACACGCTGACTAGTTTCATTTTTGTATATATTCTCTATTTATTGAAGTCTTAGTTTATCGTGTAATTAATAATATTTTTAAAAATTTATAAAATAAATTATTATTTCAGTTAATAATTGTATGTCTTATAGTTGATTCTTATAAACCATTAAACGAAGTAATTACGAAAACTAACTTTCATGGCCACGATTGTTAAAACTTTTAACATGCTAATTGTTTGTTTAATTGACATAATATAATTTGTTTACATTTTAAATCTTAGTCAGTTTAATCTAGAATAAAGTATTTCCTGGTTATTAGCTCAGATTCGGTTCCTTTTATTGTTATAAATTTCCAGCAAAGCGTAAACGATCTTATTACCCTAGGAATAAAAATCGAAAACGGTCTAGAGCTACTGGTAGGCCATCCAATTTAGGAACGGAAGACTTATGCTTGTATGCCCGCGAAGTGGATAGAAGGAAATAGGGTGAAACAGCTCACGAAACCAGCTGAAAAGGTGGGTGAACGTCGGCGAACAAGGTGCGGAATCCCAACGACCTAACGTTTGCATAGAAGGCGGATCAAATGAGATCACGAAGTGAACTCCGGAGGTTGGTGAGCGAAAGCGATCAGGAGGAGGAATCCCTTAGTCCTTATAAAAAGTAGAAAAGGCTAAGTATATATGACTTTGCTATAGAAAAATATTACACAGTTGAAAGGAAAAACGCCTATTCAAAAAATACTGACGTAATACGATAATCTGACTAAAGATCGGAGTTCAACATACTAAAATTTGTCTAAATCAACTTTCAAACTTGAGCCACAGAAAAAAAAAGTTTTCTTCGTAGCAGGTGTTATTTTTGGAATTGCAACCCGTAGTCGAGTATCGTACCTAAATCACTGGTAAAATTCATATTTCATTGCACGAAGTTCAAATTGAAATTCCTGCACTATTATTTTGGGGTTAGCAGTCTGTTCCAGTTAGAAGAATGAACGATGAGTTGGGCCAAGATTGATAGTGACTTTTGAACCCTTGGTTGCTCCATAGGTGATCTCTAGAAAGACCTTGAAAGGAGAAAGGCAAAATAGAAAAGGACAAGAAAACAGAACTAGCCATTGTCTTGAATTCATTTGAATTTCCATTATTGCACCATTTTGAAAATGTTCGGGATTAGCTTTTTAATTATATTTTTTCTCTTTAAGGAAACTTCAAAATGTATGATTTAAATCAGGTATTCTCAATACGAAAAACGTTTCCCAGAGAAAAGATTCATTTTGAGGATACATAAGATCAAGAACATGTTGGCTTAGAAACTTGCCCAAATTTCATAAAAATATGTAAGAACTTCATTTTGTTAACCATTTCCTAGAAGGCAATTATGTTTTTGAAAAAAATATTTTAGTTCATTTCACTTATGTCGAGAGGTGAAGAGGGCCCCGTGGGAATGTCTGCCCTGAGCTCCAGTTAGGCTAAGTTGGGGTCTGGTTATGCCCCCTAAATAATCGGTCATGGCGCATGCAATACAGGTAAGCAGCTGTTGTTACGTCCAACTATGAAGTTTAGTCTTCAAACTTCAAATCTAAGCGCTAGCATAATTAAAAGCTGAGATATGATCAAATTAGGAAAATGCCTGAATTTCAGTAGGGCCGATAGCAATTAAATATAGGTCTAGTCGGTATGTAATCCCATTTTTATAGGTAGTTTCGGTACCTGAGATATATATGTAGCAATTTTCAGCATTCTTAGTTATATCGAAAAGAACCCCTAAAATCCACTCTTTGAAGGAAAATGGAGGGTTTCGGTTTATCTCTATGGTTTTAGTACATGAGCTACATGTGTAGCAATTTTCAGAATTCTAGCTCAGTTCGAAGTTTCATAGAATTTACGGACATATACCCCTAAATAACGACCCCTGAAATTCTCCCTATGAGGGGGGGGGGGTGATTTTTCTACGTAGTTTCCGTACCTGATTGATACGTTGTTGTTGTTGAGATCCAGCCCGTCCGACCTACCAGAAAGGTGCGTAAGGTAACTGTTTGGACGGCCGGGAAGTGCCACCCAATTTAGACCGGAACCCAGTGGGGGAGGCATCCACAGGGATCCTACCCTCCTTCCCCTACCACCAACCTCTCGGAAGAACTTACCCGAACTTACTCGGACCCACATGTTTAACGTGATCGTACTCCGCATTAACACGGCGGCAGTTGTGGCAGCGTGCAAATCCAGCGCGCAAACCACCGGGCTACCGCGCCCGAAATGTGCCAACAGCACCTGATCGATACGTGTAGCAACTGACGAAATGCCAAACATTGGATCATTGTACCTCTCTGCACGATTAATTAAAAGATTTAAAACACAATTAAAATATGTAAAACAGAATTAAAATATGTAAAACACAGTAGGATAGTGAAGTCTAACATTGGACTCATTTTTAATTTTTGTACAATAATGTATTTTCATATCCGATGAATAGTCAGACCTTTTCGAATATGAACCAGATATGGGGGATAAAATCCCCCCCCAACCTCCTCTATAGAGAAATTTCGAGTTTTGGGAATTTTCTGGTCAGTCACATCACTCGAGCCATCTATGTATCAAATTGCAAGTTTCTAATCCTTCTAAAAGTGGGCAAACATTTCATGGACGTACATACATACATAAAAATTTTCTTATTATATATATATATATATATATATATATATATATATATATATATATATATATTAGAAATATGTAATAATAAGGAATTCAAGTAATATTAACCTCACCATAGAAGCAAATTCACAGCCATAATGCTGATAAGAAAAGAGAACAGCACCAGCCCAAATTCGATGATTAGTCAGAATTAAATTCCTCCTCAGGTCTGAGTATTTAACTCTAACTAACCCAAACACATGCCTGTTTCAGATAGAGCAATAGTACATTACTATAAATACTCTAACTCAGAGTACAGGCATCAAAAAATGAGGATAGGAAACATTAAGAAAATTTGTATTACCATGCGGCATGAACCCTTCTTCTTTCACCACGTGTATACACGATCAACCTCAACAGCTCAAATTATCTAGAAACACCGGAATGAACAAGTCGAAATACTACCAGGGAGGCATTACGAATGTTCACAGTAATACTCCCAGGCCCGTCCAGTGAGGCTAAGCAGGAGACCGGACAAGCCAATATATATATAATATATATATATATATATATATATATATATATATATATATATATATATATATATATATATATATATATATATATATATATATATATTAATATATATATATATATATATATATATATATATATATATATATATATATATATATATATATATATATATATATATTAATATCGTAATGTATTGTAACATGTGACATCCCATAGCGACAATATTTAGATAATTTTGTGATAATTTTTAAATGATTCTCAAAATATCATAGTTACAAACATGCGCTTTTTTGTTTTATATTTTATTTTTATTTATTTATGTTTTTGCTGATAAAATATCTATCTTGAATATCTTCCTGGAATGCCTAAGTTCTTCAATTGGCATCGCGATTATCTTGAAATAGATTTTAAATAGTTTTTAAATAGATTCTTACTTACAAACTTAGACACAAACGCTCCCTAGAAATTCTATAGAAACCATATTTAATTTTTTTTTTTTGAACGGAAGCCTCAACTAACACTCCGAACACGTCCCTTTCTAATAATTTTAAATAGCTATTGCCCCTAAATAATTTTAAATAGCTATTGTCCCTAAATAATTTTAAACAGCTATTGCCCCTAAATAATTTTAAATATCTATTGCCCCTAAATAATTTTAAATAGCTATTGCCCCTAAATAATTTTAAATAGCTATTGTCTCTAAATAATTTTAAATAGCTATTGCCCCTAAATAATTTTAAATAGCTATTGCCCCTAAATAATCTTAAATAGCTATTCCCCCTAAATAATTTTAAATAGCTATTGCCCCTAAATAATTTTAAATAGCTATTGCCCCTAAGTAAGCTTAAATAGCTTTTGAATAAAACCTAAAAATATCATATTTACAAACATACCTTTTTTTCTGATACTTTGTCTTTCATATACAACTGGAATGTCAAATTGTTAACACGTTCGAAGTAAATGGCTCTATTGTTTCTCTCAAGAATCTCCATAGAAACAATATTTAGATAATTTTGAATCGTTTTTGAATAAGATTCAAAATATCATTCTTTATTGAGGTTCGAAAAATAAAATTTTAGCACATAGCAAGTTTTACTTGCTGCCATTACATGTCATGGCTTTTTCAAGCAAACAAGCGGATGTAAAGTATAAAATCAGTCCATGGATCGTGTTATTTACAAAGAGATCTTAACTTTAGGACTGCTCGGTGTGTGTAAATTTTAAATTTGAAGGAAAATCAGAAATTTAAAACGTATATTTCCTCTCAATGGACATTATTTTAGCTTGCCTGTGTAAAATTAACTTTATTGAATAAACTTATACTACTACTAGCCATGTCACACGCTCTTCGTCCGTTCTTAATGGCTAGCGGTCACTAAATGGGATACCTACGCACTTAATAAAAATTCTAAATATCAAAAACTATTTCAAATTTAAGCATAACAAGAAAGATCAATCATGCGTAAATCATTGGTTATGAAACATTTTCCAACTGAAATGCAATTTTATTTAAACATCTAAAATACGATACATTCAGCGGGGATATTTTTTAATTATCAAAGAACTACAATAATTTATATTACTTGAAAACTTAAATCTCCATAGAAAAAAATGAACTTTATTCAGATGACGTCTTCGAAATATAAATCGGCTGGCTCTCTATGTAAAAACAGTGAATATTTCATTCATACACTTTTATTCCAGACTCCAGGGTTAAATAATTTTACGTGAAAAAAATTCAACAATTCTTATGCGACTCATCTTAAAATCGTTTGTTTACATTCTGCTTTCATTAAAATTAGACTTCGTTGTAGAAATAATCAAAGTTTGATACTTAAACTCAAAACTATTGTAATTGCGTTGGTGCAGAATATAGATGCACAGAAAATATATAAAAATAAAACGGTTTTAGGACGGATGTAACACTAAATGTAAATTTAAAAATACTTTAAAAATCACGATTTTGACACTGGGAAAAAAGATGGATACCATATTTTAGTTTGAAGTGGGTCACGTGATCTCTTTATATACTATGGGTCGAAAACCCAGGCCGTCCGACTCATCCGAAGATATAGAGCAGCAAAAATGGGCGGCCGGGAAACTATATACTATGGGTGTAATTACTATTTTAATTTTAATTAAAAAACTACCAAATATATTTTGCTGAAATTTTTTTCATATTTTTTATGAGATAATGTAAATATTCCCTACAGTCTAATTGAGTTGTTTCAGAATACAGATGCACAGAAATTAAGCAAAAATAAAGCGGTTTTAGGACGGATACAATACTAAATATAAATTAAAAAGAACTTTAAAAATCACGTTTTTGCAACAAGATGAATGGCACTGATTGTTTAAACTCAAATATATTGTAATTGTGCTATTGCAGAATATGGATGCACAGAAATTAAGTAAAAATAAAGCGATTTTAGGACGGATACAACACTAAATATACATTAAAAAGAACTTTAAAACTCACGATTTTGACACAAGATGGATGCTATATTTTATATTGAAGTGGGTGACGTGATTTCTTCATATGATATGGGTGTAATTATTATTTTAATTTTTATTTTAAAAAACTACCGTATACATTTTTCTCAAATTTTTTTTATTTTTTATGGGATAATTTGAATATTTCCTAAAACTTTCGAAGCACTTTGTGAATTTTAAATTCGTTTAAAAAATGTTATAAAAATTAGGTTCCATAGGGTTCAATGTATTTCATTTTTTCAACCCGGGTTCAGTCCAAAACTAATTGGGTGATATTATTCATTTACATTCCCATATGTCCCACAGACCGTCTCAACAACATACTAAAATTTCATTTTTGATAAAGTCACTTTCATGGCAGTTATCCTGCGAACGGACAGACAGACAAAGTGAATGAACAAAGTCATAAACACTTTTCAACTATGTTGTAAAGTGTTAAAAATGAAATGGCGCACAAATTTTGAGAGGCAATGTGATGGAAGTTTTTTGAAAATCCCTTTGTATCGTCGCCTTCAATTCGAGTTTTTGAAACTTTAGATTTTTGCGTTGGCCGGAAGCCGGGGGTCGAATAAGACCAAAAACTCAGATTCTAGCTAGAGGGAAAGTGCTTGATAATTAAACAAAGTGTTTTGATTTCATTATTATTATTATTATTATTATTATTCCTTTGCATCGTCACCCTTAATTCGATTTTTTGAAATTTTAGATTTTTCCCTTGATCTCGAAGTTGATACGCATCAAATGATACCAAAATTCTAGGTAGAATGAACTTACTAACTATAATAACTAAGATAACTTTGCTCACTCACTCAGTGAGTCAGTTCAGTGCAAATGCAAGGTTCTAAGAAAAGCCCTTAAACACACCAATAACTTTGTAAGAAGAGGTCCATGAGTGTACACGTTAGGTCTATGTATAGTAAAGTGACCGTGTCTGATTGAGTAAAAAGACCTACAGTGCCGCTAATGGAGAATGTATAAAGTTAAGATAACGAACTCAGTATCAAAGCAATATAGACCAAAAAAGCCAATTACAAAGTCATATAGCACTGTCAAATTAGTATGAATTGACAAAACAAAACTGTTATAAAAGGCATTTATTTGCACAATATGGTTATTGGCAAATGACTGTCACGTTTAGAAATTCTAAAATGAACAACACTTACATGCCCAGGAATCTAATGTACAACCATTTCGAAATGCCCTCCGTTAGTTGTTGTTGTTGAGACCCAGACCGTCCGACCTACCAGAAAGGTGTAAGGTAACCGTTTGGACAGCCTGGAAGTGCCACCCAATTTATATCGAAACCCAGTGGGGGAGGCATTCGCAGGGACCGTGCCTTCTTTCCCCTACCACCAACCTCTCGGAAGGACTTACGGACCCACATGTTTAACGTGATCGTACTCCGCATGAACACGGCGGCAGTTGTGGCAGCGTGCAAATCCAGCTCGCAAACCACCGGGCTACCACGCCCGAAATGTGCCAACAGCACGCGGTGTTCCCAGGTGGTCACCCACCCAAGTACTAACCGCGCCCGATGCTGCTTGACTTCGGTGATCTAAAGAGAGCCGGTGTTTTCAGCACGGTAGAGCCGTTGGCATGCCCTCCGTTAGTGACAATGCACTTTTAATTTCGAAAAAGAATATTTCAGCGCATGCTTTGAGAAACATTGTAGGTGTCACAGTGTTACAGTCCCTGATTATACGACTTTTTAACGGTTACCTATTGCTTTACATATACCCATTCCGTGCGTTCCTGATACCAGTCCGTACTAATTAGACAATCCTCTACACCTTTGCAATTGACATTTTTCTTCTATCTCGCTTTATTTCCGAGTTCGTGTTCCTAAGTTCTTTAATTCTCCTCTAGGGGCATTGCAATCATTTTTATTAAATCAGGTATGATCATTTTACTATAGATAGACCTAATGTATACACTCATGGACCTTTCCTTACAAATTATTGAGGTACTTAAGGGCTTTCCTAGGAACCCTGTATACCATATTACTTAATTAGGTTAAAATATTTAAAATAGTTTTGTACATAAAATACAATACAATTACAAATCTAGCTAGTAACCGTACATCTTGAAATTTGTAACGCTGAGTAGACACAGAGAAAACAAGTTGGACATTATTTCAGCATTAAAATATATTGCCATCCTCTAAAAGAAGGATTATTTCCTCTAACTGTGACACTTTAGAGTTGCACTTAATTTATTGTCATAGAAGCATTTCCAAAGTAAATTCCAAACAAAGGGTGTGCGGCGCGATTTTACAGTTTCTATTAGTGTGAGCAGTTTTTCCTGGTGAGACAAGCTCTTTGGCGCCCACGAGCTCATAAAACAACTTGATGTCTCCGCTCGTAAGATGACTACACACGGGTGGCCCTCGTATCACTTTCTTTCCTACCTTCTATCTCCTCATAAAATCGGTTTCGGTTGTATTTACCACGAAATCAGTTTAAAATCTCATTGTTTATAGAAGGGCTAACTAATCGTGTTAGTTCTTGAACCTTGGCTGTGTCCCTCATCCATTCTTGTCATCCATTCTTGCTGCTAAATGGAATACCTAGGAACACACGTTAGATGTATTGTTTACAGTCTTGTGCAGGGAACAAAAAGGGTTAGTCCCATAATTATTTGAATAAAGCTTGTTACTTCAAAGTAAATTCAAATAAAAAGTAATATACCACCTTGAAATTCAAACTTTTACAATTACGCGAAGTCCCACAATTACTTGCAATTTAAGGTTTGTTACTTTAAGAGTAAGTTCAAATTAAGAAGTAAAAGACCACCATGAAATTTAAGCTTTTACAATTACTCGATTTAAGGACTCACAAATACTTGAAATTAAGGTTTGTTACTTCAGAGTAAGTACAAATGATAAGTAAAAGACCACCATGAAATCTAAGCTTTTACGAAATTAAGGACTCATAATTACTTGAAATTAAAATGTGTTGCTTCAAAGTAAGTTCAAATGAGAAGTAACAAACTACCATGAAAGTTAAGCTTTTACAATTACTCGAAATTAAGGTCCCACAGTTACTTGAAATTAAGGTTGTTGCTTCAGAGTAGTAAATTCAAATAAGTAAAAAACTACCATAAAATTTAAACTATTATAATTTTGAAATTAAGGTTTATTGCTTCAGAGTAGTAAGTTCAAATACAAAGTGAAAAACCACCATAAAATTTAAGCTATTATAATTACTTGAAATTAAGGTCCCACAATTACTTGAAATTGTATTTCAAACAGGATGTTTGATAAGAAAATTACGTTATGTACCAGATATTTGAAATAAGACAAGATTGTTCTTTGGATTTATATTCGAAGAAATAGAAAAGCCTGGACCCAACTATCTATAGATGTATTGTGTCTCTGCAAATCTTAAATAATAAAAGGCAATGTCTGTGTGTGTGTGTGTGTGTGTGTGTGTCTGTGTGTCTGTCTTATACACTATACGTTTCGCGACCGCGCGTCGGAGAGCTACGAAATTTGGCAATCGGAGACCCGGGGGGGAGGGAAGGGGACACGTGAAAACCGATTTTTAAAATTTTAATTATTTTTTTATTTATTTAATGTTTTATGCGATTTCGACCGTTTTTTGCCCTTTTTTCTCCACGATCCAGACATCGTAGAAAAAAACAAATTACACCATCGGAAAGAGCAGAGAATTTGGAGTAAAAATATATCAATTTCAAATCTGAATTTCGATTTCTAATATTTTTTAAAGATTTTAAAACAAAAGTCACTTTTTGCTCAAGAAAACGATTTTTGGTTTTTAAATTCTCGCATCGTGAAAAGTACTCATAATTTCGACTAATAATTTACATTTTCAGAAAGGTCAAACATCTGGCATTCTTACAAGTCTAATCTGGTCCAGAAATAATGAAAATTGCCTTCAGGATCGCAATTTTAAAGACGTCATGATTTTAAATTTCTCGCCGTTCCGCTCGGCGTGACGCTTCGTAATCTCCCCCGCTGAAGCAGGGAAGGTGGCGGGTGGGGACGTCAAGGTGGAGGTGACGTCACGGTTCTGTATAGAGCTCCTCTACTACAGGCTGACTTATCAAGCATATTGAAGCCCACCGTACCTGGAAGTGCAATCCATTAGCATTAGCTCTATTCGTATTTTCACTTTAGGAAGTATTATTAAAATAATTATGGGTGCTTGTTCTGTACTTAACTGCTCTAGTCATTCTAGAAAGGGTTTTAGGCTATTTCGCTTTCCTAAAAACGAAGAAAGAAGAAAACAATGGCTGATAAATAATTGGATACCCGGTACGGGAGCATACTTGTGCGAGGTAAGTTCTACAATATTCTAATTGAAACTTCTTTTTTTATATGAAGTATTTATTATAAACACTTATTTTATAATTTCTGTAACTGTAATATGTATTATTAATAATTTTTAGTTGTTATAAGTCTTTTCTTAGTTGTTATAAGTCTTTTCTTTCTTTAATACTTTGTTTGTAATGTAAATATCACCTTGAATGCATTATTTACACTGTCTTTTCAAAACCTAGAAGTAAATAGCTTCAAATTATACATATATATATATATATATAAAATGTATTCCTGTTACACCAATATCTTTCAAATTTTATACACATTGTTGTATTTTTAGATCATAATGAATCACAGAATTGGTGAATCCTACTATCAACAAACTGTGGCCAAGTGCAAACTTGCCATGTCATAGTAATTATGCAAACATAAGCTAAAATGGTAAATAAATCGAAATACGTTTATCATAAAATATGCTTAATGATCAACTATTATCTTTTCGAAAAACTGCTAAAAAATTATGTTCGAATGACACGAAATTACTTTTAAACGCACAGATTATTTTATCGCAAAGTCGATGGCGCCAATCATTTGATGTAACTGTCTTTCTTTTTATAGGATTTTCTCAACAAGAATTCTTTTGTATTAGGCATAAATATATCGTTTGCAATATAGATTTATAAAATGCATTATTACTAAGATTTTAAATGTTTGCCTCATATATTTGAAAGTTTGTTAACTATTTTGTATTTAAAGAGGAAAATACTAATAATAACCTACTGAGCTCGGCTTTTTTTCCATCAAAGATTTTCAAACAATAGTTGATCAAGTAGCTTTTATGATAGATGTACTGTGATTTATTTACCATTTTAGCTTATGTTTGCATAATTACTATAACATGGCAAGATTTCCACTTGGCCACAGTTTGTTGATAGTAGGATTCACCAATTCTGTGATTCATTATGATCTAAAAATACAACAAAGTGTATAAAACTTGAAAGATATTGGTGTAACAGCAATAAATCTTTAATATATATATATATATATATATAATTTGAAGCTATTTTCTTCTAGGTTTGGAAGAGAGTATAATGCATAAAAGGTGATGTTTAGATTACAAACCAAGTGTACTAAGATAAGACTATAGCAACTAAAAATCATTAATAATCCATACTACAGTTAGAGAAATTATAAAATAATTGTTTCAAACAAATAATTTATATAAAAAAAGAAGTTTCAATTAAAATATTGTAGAACTTACCTTGCACAAGTATGCTCCAGTACCGGGTATCCGTATGGCGTCGACTATTTATTGGCGTCGACTATTATCGACTATTTATCATTGTTTTCTTCTTTCTTCGTTTTTAGGAAAGAGAAATAGCCGAAAACCCTTTGAATGATTAGAGCAGTTCGGTGTAGAACAACCACCCATAATTATTTCAATAATACTTCCTAAAGTGAAAATACGAATAGAGCTAATGCTAATGGATTGCGTTTCCAGCTATGGTGGGCTTCAATATGCTTGATGAGTCAGCTCGTATATAGAGAAGCCTTAGTTCTGTATATGGATAGCGATGGGTGGGACAATAAGAAACCGAATTAGTTTTTACTTTCCGTTTCCCGCGCTTCCGATTTTAAATGAAATAAGAGCTTAACATATGCACTGTAGAAATTATTATATTTATATTTTAAATGATGGAACGATATGGATTTTTTAAATGGATATTTTAATTTTATGGATATTTTAAATGATGGAACGATGGATATTTTAATTTTATGGATATTTTAAATGATGGAACGATGGATATTTAAATTTTATGGATATTTTAAATGATGGAACAATGGAATGAGGATGATGGAATTAAGAGCTTAGAGAGCATATGGTCATTTTAAATTGTAAATTAGCGCGCGGGAAGTTAGCGGTAGGCCCGGGTACGATTCCCGCCACTGCCAAAACTGCCGAAGTGTTCACGCGGAATACGATCACGTTAAACATGTGGGCCCGTAAGTCCTTCCGAGAGGTTGGTGGTAGGGGAAGGAGGGTACGGTCCCTGTGGATGCCTCCCTCACAGGGTTCCCGTCTAAATTGGGTGAATATAAAGAAAGTTGCGGAGGGCGAGGCAGCCCAGTGGTTAGCGCTCAGGAATTGCACTCGGTAGGCCCGGGTTCGATTCCCGCCACTTCCAAAACTGCCGCCGTGTTCACGCGGAGTACGATCACGATAAACATGTGGGTCCGGAAGTCCTTCCGAGAGGTTGGTGGTAGGGGAAGGAGGGTACGGTCCCTGTGGATGCCTCTCCCACTGGGTTCCGTTCTAAATTGGGTAAATAAAAAGAATGTTATGGAGATAGTCGCTGGGGGCGAAGAAGCCCAGTGGTTAGCGCGCGGGAATTGCACTCAGTAGGCCCGGGTTCGATTCCCAAAATTGCCGCCGTGTTTACGCGGAGTACGATCACGTTAAACATGTGGGTCCGTGAGTCCTTCCGAGAAGTTGGTGGTAGGGGAAGGAGGGTACGGTCTAAATTGGATGAATAAAAAGAAAGTTATGGAGATTGTCGCGTAGGGCAAAGTAGCCCAATGGTTAGCGCGCGGAAATTGCACTCGGTAGGCCCGGGTTCGATTCCCAAAATTGCCGCCGTGTTTACGCGGAGTACGATCACGTTAAACATGTGGGTCTGTAAGTCCTTCCGAGAGGTTGGTGGTAGGGGAAGAAGGGTACGGTCCCTGTGGATGCTTCTCCCACTTGGTTCCGGTCTAAATTGGGTGAATAAAAAGAAAGTTATGAAGAATATCGCGGAGGGTGAAGTACCCCAGTGGTTAGTGCGCGGGATTTGCACTTGGTAGGCCCGGGTTCGATTCCCAAAATTGCCGAATAAAAATAAAGTTATGGAGATTGTCGCAGATGGCACGGTAGCCCAGTGGTTAGCGCGCGGGAATTTCACTCGGTAGGCCCGGTTTCGATTCCCGCCATTGCCAAAACTGCAGCCGTGTTCACGCGGAGTACGATCACGTTAAACGTGTGGGACTGCAAGTCCTTCCGAGAGGTTTGTGGTAGGGGAAGGAGGGTACGGTCTCTTTGGATGCCTCCCCCATTGGGTTCCGGTCTAAATTGTGTGGCACTTCCTGGCCTTCCAAGCAGTTACCTTACACCTTTCTGGTAGGTCGCGCCAACGAGTTTGCCACGGTCAGAATTTTCAAGGGTAGCGAACAGGCTGGTCGCCAAAGGCGGCTAGTCTATATAATAAAAGGCAATGTCTGTCTGTCTTATACACTATACGTTTCGCGACCGCGCGTCGGAGAGCTACGAAATTTGGCAATCGGAGACCTGGGGGGGAGGGAAGGGGACACGTGAAAACCGATTTTCAAAATTCTAATTATTTTTTTATTTATTTAATGTTTTATGCGATTTCGACCGTTTTTTGCCCTTTTTGCCCTTTTTTCTCCACGATCCAGACATCGTAGAAAAAAACAAATGACACCATCGGAAAGAGCAGAGAATTTCGAGTAAAAATATATCAATTTCAAATCTGAATTTCGATTTCTAATATTTTTTAAAGATTTTAAAACAAAAGTCACTTTTTGCTCAAGAAAACGATTTTTGGTTTTTAAATTCTCGCATCGTGAAAAGTACTCATAATTTCGACTAATAATTTACATTTTCAGAAAGGTCAAACATCTGGCATTCTTACAAGTCCAATCTGGTCAGGAAATATTCCGTATTGCCCACAGGATCGGGATTTTAAAAGTTTCCGAATTTCGATTTCTCGGCGTTCCGCTCGGCGTGCCGCTTCATTTCTCCACCGCTGAAGGAAGGAAGGTGGTGGGTGGGGACGTCAAGGTGTAGGTGACGTCACGGTTCTGTATATGCATAGCGATGGGTGGGACAATAAGAAACCGAATTAGTTTTTACTTTCCGTTTCCCGCGCTTCCGATTTTAAATGAAATAAGAGCTTAACATATGCACTGTAGAAATTATTATATTTATATTTTAAATGATGGAACGATATGGATTTTTTAAATGGATATTTTAATTTTATGGATATTTTAAATGATGGAACGATGGATATTTTAATTTTATGGATATTTTAAATGATGGAACGATGGATATTTAAATTTTATGGATATTTTAAATGATGGAACAATGGAATGAGGATGATGGAATTAAGAGCTTAGAGAGCATATGGTCATTTTAAATTGTAAATTAGCGCGCGGGAAGTTAGCGGTAGGCCCGGGTACGATTCCCGCCACTGCCAAAACTGCCGAAGTGTTCACGCGGAATACGATCACGTTAAACATGTGGGCCCGTAAGTCCTTCTGAGAGGTTGGTGGTAGGGGAAGGAGGGTACGGCCTAAATTGGGTGAATAAAAAGAAAGTTATGGAGATTGTCGCGGAGGGCGAAGTAGCCCAGTGGTTAGCGCGCGGGAATTGCACGCGGTAGGCCCGGGTTCGATTTCCAAAATTGCCGCCGTGTTTACGCGGAGTACGATCACGCGGAATAAACATGTGTGTCTGTAAGTCCTTTCGAGAGGTTGGTGGTTGGGGAAGGAGGGTACGGTCCCCGTGGGTGCCTCTCCCACTGGGTTCCGGTCTAAATTCGGTGAATAAAAAGAAAGTTATGGAAAATGTCGCGGAGGGCGAAGTACACCAGTGGTTAGCGCGCGGGAATTTCACTGGGTAGGCCCGGGTTCGATTCCCGCCACTGCCAAAACTGCAGCCGCGTTCACGCGGAGTACGATCACGTTAAGCATGCGGGATCGTAAATCCTTCCGAAAGGTTGGTGGTAGGGGAAGGAGGGTACGGTCCCTGTGGATGTCTCCCCCACTGAGTTCCGGTCTAAATTGGGTGGCACTTCCTGGCCGTCCAAACAGTTACCTTACACCTTCTGGTAAGGTCGCGCCAGCGAGTGTGCCACGGTTACAATTTGCCACGGTCAGAATTTTCAAGGGTAGCGAACAGGCTGGTCGCCAAAGGCGGCTAGTCTTAAATAAAAGAATAATAAAAGAATGTGTGTGTGTGTGTGTCTGACTGTCTTTCAGTGTATGTCTTTTGTAGGGGGATATCGAGACTTCGGATAGTTGAGAAATTCAGTACAGAGGTACTTCAGGCCTCTGGATATAACGACTCGGCGCGATTCTGTTTTAATTCGAATAACGAAATTATAAGCATTTAAAACTAAAAATCCGTCGAGATGTCTGCTTCAAAATCAGTTCATTCTAGCAGACAATTTCCAAATGTGAAAGACGATTTCCAAGACACAAAAGCAGGTATTCTCTATACGATGTCTCAGACTTTTGGTCGACCTAGAGTGCTATAAATTTGAGATTTTCTAATTTCGTGGATTTTAAAGCCATTTTTAAATTTTACATTTTCATTTTTTTTTTCTTCCATTTCCAAATTATTTTTTTTATAATTTTTACATTTTCAAATTTTAGAATTTAGAATTATTTCAATATTATAAGTTTTCTAAAAAGTTGCCTTAAAACCGACATAAACTTTTGAAAATAGCATATAAAATTGTATTTTACAATCAATTTCTTCCAACATAATAATTTTTTTTTTCTTTTTTTTTTTTTATCAGCTCATAGCCGTGAACTTCAATCGCAGAAAATGACACGAAAATTGAACTTTTCTAACTAAAAGATTTCTTTTTTCCCTTTTTTACGATTTCAAGTACTTTCCGCTCGCTTATTTAAGGTGTATCAAGGGAGCTTTTTAAAGCTTATTACTGGTTGCGAAATTAGCATATTTAAAAAGGGAGCGCCGTAATGGTCTTGGTTTAAAACATGCGATTTGGTAATTGAGTAGCTATTATCTGTATCTGTATTATATACGTAGCATGCGCTTATTCAGAACCCAGGCAACGGCGGGTGATTCGTTCTAGTCTTAAATATAAGCAAGCAACTCTTCTAAACTGCAAACTTTCTTTCCTACTTCTGAGTTACTCACTTTCTCTCCTACCTCTATCTCCTCGTGGAATCGGTCTCAGCTGTATTTACCACGAAATCAGTTTAAAATCCCATTGTTTTAGAACATCTAATTAATCATGCGTTGCATATATGTGTTAGTTATAAAGCCTTGGTCTGTATCCCTCATCTATTCTTGTCAAGAAACGCCGCTAAATATCATATCTAAGAACTCACGCTAGATGTAATGTTTACAGCCTTGTGCAATTGATTATTTAAAGGTGTATACAGAGTTCCTAGGAAAGTTCGATTCCCAACCGTTTTTGTTATGCGCCGTCCGCTTCATACAATCTCGCGGAACCCTTATTTAGCCGACAATTATTGTATTAGGTTCGACAAGGGTAAATGCAAAATAGACGTGTAAATAGAGTTCATAAATGTTAACTAACTCATACTTTTGTATAAAATATTCCAAGAATATTTATTGCCTATTTCTTTTTATTAATCACTAATAAAAAAAATGACAAACATTTTTGCTTTACATCTGCTTTATTAGTTACAAACAAACATTGTGTACATATTTTGTACTGATTTTGTGTGAATATATTTGTTTTTCGTAAAATTGTTAAGACGAAAATAAGCTACATTTTCATGTTTTTTGAAACATTCACATTTTCATGTGATTAAAAAAAACTATATTTTACCGGTTTTGGCATTTTTCATAATTTTTATCTGGCAACCCTATGAGTAGTTGTCGGAAGTGCTGGTAATGATCATTACTGCCAACTGAATTCATTGCTTCTACAAAAATTCCCCGCTTCAACTAAATTTATCTTTTCAATTTAACCTTTCTTTGTTAAGATTTTAACCATTGAGATAATATCTAACTAAGTTAAACATTCAACATGATTTAAACATTCAACATGATTTGTTAACTAAGTTTGTTAACTAAGTTAAACATTCAACATGATTTGTTTTATTAATAGATCACGTTAAAATAGTGATTATTTTTTTTACTCAATTATAAAAAAGGGGGCAAATTGTGCTTTTCTCGTAAGCTTTTCTAAATTCTCATGGAATCGAGGTTGGGAATCACTTTCTTAAGTACTTCATACGTAAAGGTCCATGAGTGTATACGTTAGGTCTATCTATCACCATGACCCATCGAATAAAAGGGATTTCAGCACCCTAGCGGATAATTTAAAAAGTTAAGATAACAAACTGGACAACAAAGCGAGCTAGACGAAAAAGCTAATTACAGAGTTGTAGTGCATTATCTAATCAATAGGAGTCGGCAATAAAACTGTTACAGAAGGCAGTTATTTGACACAATAGGGTTATAAGCGAATTGCTGTGATATTCAGGATTGATACATTGAAAATACATAAACAGAAATCTAATGTAGAGTCTGTTTAAAACACCCTCCATCAGCAACAATGCAAATTTGAATTCCAGAAAGAATATTAGAGTATTTTGACAAGCATTTCAAGTGTCGCCGTGTTACAGGCTCTGGTGATAGGACTTTCTGGCAAATATTTATTGATGTAGTTCGTTCCTGGTATTGATTCCTACTCATTAAACAATACGCCACAATTTTGTAATTAGCTTTTTTCGTCTACCTCGCGCTGTTGCTGAATTCGTGTCCTGACATTTTAAATTATTATTATCAGAAATGATACAATAGACAACATTTACATGGGCAGAAATCTAGTGAAGAACCCGTCATTTATCTCACAGATGGGTATTACATCACTGACATTATTTGTATAAGCTCGTTAGACAATCGGCAACGTTTCATAATATTATGTGGTGCAACCGATTAAATGCAACCGATAAAATGAATGGTATATATTGCCTTCCACATATGCGTTTAGTTCGTTCATGGTTTTGATTCCTACTCATTAGAAAATGATCTACAGTATGGAAGAGACTCCCATTGCAGATATCGGCATCCATGGACCGATTTTGCGCCTATTATGGACACGTCAACATGGAATAGCCGTTATCTGCAATGGCAGAAGCTTCTTCTTCGACCCAGACCGTCCGACAAGGTATCTGTTTGGATTGCCGAGAAGTGCCACCCAATTTAGACTGGAACCCAGTGAGGGAGGTATTTACAGCGACCGCACTCTCCGTCCCCTAACACAAACCTCTCGGAAGGACTTGCGGACCCACGTATTTAACGTGCCCATACTTCGCGTGAACACTGCGACAGCTTGGGCAGAGGCGGAAATCGAACTCGGGTCGTCCGAGTGCAATTCCCGCGCCCTAACCACTGGGATGTCGTACTCCCAACAAAAAGCTTGCTCACAATTTTTGCGAGCTTTTATGGAAACCGACAATTCCCCCTGGCCGGCATGAAATTCGTTTACAATTTAGCTCAGGTCACACGAAGATATGAAGGTAAAGTTTTTAAAACACAAAATCTGTCTATAAGGGGCATCCCAAAAAATATGGAAGACGCTTCTCTCCGTTCCTCCGCATACTTTTATGAACTTTGTCTTTGCAGCTTCGTGTGACCTGAGTTAAATTATAAGCGAATTTTATGCCGACCACTTAGAATTGAAATTGTCAGTTCCCGCAGAAGCTCGGAAAAATTGTGGCTTATAGCAAGTTTTTGCTGCCATTGCAGATATCGGCTATTCCATGCTAACGAGTGCATAATAAGCTCAAAACCGCTGCATGGATACTGGTATTTGCAATGGGAGTGTCTTCCATATTTTTGGAAAGCCCCTTATAGGCGGATTTTGTATTTTATAAATGCTCTACAATTTTGTAATTGGCTTTGTAATTTTCTATCTGGCTTTGTTGCCGAGTTCGTTATCCTAACTTTTTTATTTTTCCGCTAGGGGCGATGCAATCGCTTTTATTCAATCGAGTCAGGAAGCCATACACTTTACTATACATAGCCCTAACGTGTGCACTCATGGATCTTTCTTTACAAAGTTTTTTAGGTGCTTAAGGTCTTTCATGGGAACTCTGTATAATCTAAAAAATAATGCACGAGCCAAATTTTATGCTACCAAAGCTATTATTACGTTATTCGCTTTGGGAGGGGAAATATTCGGAATTTAACATTTCAACTTCATGGCAGACGTCCACTTCGAATAAAAAAAAAAGTAAAACAATATTATGATAAAGCAGCGCTCTAAAATCTTCTGACGAATACAGATGCCAAAACTCAAGTATTCTGAGGGCTGGAGACAACAGTGGAAACAACTGACTCCTTTGAAATGATGTATTACCCGGCATTTATTTCCGCAGCATCAAGATTTTGCTCTTGAAATGGCCACTCGGTCAATAGATAGAATTTCATAATACTGAAATGGAACCAGGAAGTCATGAAGGACTTTTGCTGGTTTTTAGTGGTAAAATGGAGTTAGACGTGATTTGCTATCACATTTAACAATTATTAACTATTTTATAGGGATTATTTATAAACAATGAAAACAGTGATTGCTTTTCATGCTATAATCCGATTAAGCGATAGGGATGTTATTGTGAACAAACATTAATAACTTTGGGGTATTTCTTACTTAATCATTTCCAAGACCTATTCATTCAATAGCTAATTCTTACTCACTGGAATATAAATTACATCCTTGAATGCAAAACAAAATGACACTCTTAGAACAAAACACATTTAACTTTGTTCATTTACTAAAATATAAAAAAATCTTATGTGGACAGCACATAACGTTCCCTACATAATGCAATGGTTTTACATCTTTCTCAGCAAAATAATGATGTACAAGATCCACAGTACAATGATTTTAACATTGCAGCACGTAAATTGAAATGTGCGCTTTTGACAACTTGAATGACTTATTCATTCAAGTTGTCAAAAGCGCACAAACTTATTCCATCAAAATGCGATTGACATTTAGCTATAATCTTATTAAATAAATGACTATTCGAACTCTTTGGCGTCAAAATACAAAACTATTGCAAAAATGTCTTCTCTCATGAATGAAACGAACTAGATCCACGAAACGGATGTCAATAGATTGGTTGCAAAATATTGCATATGAAAAGACGATAATTACCACTTTTTAATTTTACTGAATTTTTTGATAAATTTCATTAAAAAATGTACAATATGTTGATAACTGTTCAATTTAAAGATCTTTTGAACAGTTTATCAGAGACCATTAGTATTGGTGAGTACTATCTAGAATTTGTATACACTTTTGCATACTTATTTCGTACAGTCATGCGAATTTTTCGATGATATCTCCAGAATAGGAAGCATAAATCCTTAGTGAACTTCCCTTCTTCCTCCGAAATTTGTTGCTTAATCCATAACAATCACCATCAATATCTATCTATAGCGAATCCTGAGAAATATATGTTGAAAAGAAAATGTAAATCTTTCAATCGCAACTGACATCTCTAAAATCGGAAGTGGAAATCCTTAGTGAGACCGCTACTCTCACTAGAATTTAATGCTGAATAAATAAATAACCGGATGTTAATATCCTTAATGACTTCCCAAACCCTCTCCAAAACTTGATGTTAAACTCATATCAGTCATCATCTAAACTCTATCTATAGCCGATTCTGAGAAATAGATGTTTCAAGGAAAATAGAAAAATTTTTGAACCAGAATTGATAAAAACAGGAAATGTGAATCCTTAATAAACCCCCTACCCCCTTTGGAATTTGAAGCTGAATCCATACGTATTAATCATCATATGTATTGCCAATACCGAAAAATAGGTCTTTCAAAAAAAAGGGTTTTTTTTAGTTTAAATCCTTAGTAAACCTTAGTAGTTCTTCGAAATTGAATGATGAATCCATATCAGTTACCTTCTAAACTGTTTCTATAACCGATCTTGAATAATAAATGTTGAATTAAAATGGTATCGTGGCAAAAAAGCAAAAATCTGAAATATCTCGAAAACTGCTCGTCCTATAGTAATGGGGTTGATAGTATTATTTTTGCCGTCAAAAATTACGTCTGCAACAAGCATTTAATTAATATATTTTAGCATATTTTGTATTGTATATCAGAATTTGACGATTTTAGTGGACCATTTCGCAAAACAGGCATGTCCTGCTTTTCTAAATTGTACCAAAATCAGCACCAGGGTAACTCACAAATAACCTACTAATCAAATTTTGGGATATTTTGTTGAATGATTTTTGAGCTAGACTAGATAGATACAGTGCTGTTGTTGTTGAGACCCAGACCGTCCGACCTACCAGAAAGGTGTAAGGTAACTGTATGGACGGCCGGGAAGTGCCACCCAATTTAGACCGGAACCCAGTGGGGGAGGCATCCACAGGGACCGTACCCTCCTTCCCCTACCACCAACCTCTCGGAAGGACTTACGGACCCACATGTTTAACGTGATCGTACTCCGCATGAACACGGCGGCATTTGTGGCAGCGTGCAAAAGATAGATACAGTGCACAGACACACATACATTGCATAAACACAGACAGATACAAACATACTTTATGCTAAAAATAGTGGATCTAGAGTATCCAAAACGTGCAGACACGTTTAAAACTCGAGTTCTGATTTTCGACCTTATCTCAATGCTTTCACTATGCATTACCATGTATTGTAGGGAAAGTAAAATAACTTATATGTAGCACATGACTTTGATTAAAACTGATTAAGACTCTGATTAAAAATTCATCAATTTGAGTTTAATTGTTCAAATTAACACGGATACTTAATTCATTTAGCAGTTTTAATAGGCTTTTTAATTAGGCAACTCGTAATGTCTTTTTTTTTAATTGGGAATTTTGTTAATTAATCCAATTAGCAGTTTTAATACGCCTTCCTTTTAATTGGGCAACTCTTAATGCCTTTATTTTTAATTAGGCATTTTGTCAATTCATCCATTTTGCAGTTTTAATACGTTTTCTTTTTGATTGGGCAATTTGTCAATTAATCCATTTTGCAGTCTTAATATGTCTTCTTTTTAATTGGGCAACTCTTAATGTCTTTTTTTCATTGAGCATTTTGTCAATTAATCAATTTTACAGATTTAATACGTCTTCTTTTCAATTGGCCAACTCTTAATGTCTTTTTTTTTAATTGAGTATTTTATCAATTCATCCATTTTGCAGTTTTAATACGTCTTCTTTTTAATTGGGAAACTCTTGATGTCTTTTTTTTTCAATTGAGCATTTTGTCAATTAATCCATTTTGCAGTTTTAATACGTCTTCTTTTTGATTGGGCAATTTGTCAATTAATCCATTTTGCAGTTTTAATACGTCTTCTTTTTAATTGGGCAACTCTTAATGTCTTTTTTTTTTAATTGAGCATTTTGGCAATTAATCCATTTTGCAGTTTTAATACGTCTTCTTTTTAATTGGACAACTCTTAACGTTTTTTTTAATTGGACATTTTGTCAATTAATCCATTCTGCAGTTTTAATACGTCTTCTTTTTAATTGGGCAACTCTTAATGTTTTTTTAATTGAGCATTTTGTCAATTAATCAATTTTACAGTTTTAATACGTCTTCTTTTTAATTGGCCAACACTTAATGTCTTTTTTTTAATTGAGTATTTTGTCAATTCAACCATTTTGCAGTTTTAATACGTCTTCTTTTTAATTGGACAACTCTTAATGTCTTTTTAATTGGACATTTTGTCAATTAATCCATTCTGCAGTTTTAATACGTCTTCTTTTCAATTCGCCAACTCTTAATGTCTTTTTTTTTAATTGGGCATTTTGTCAATTAATCCATTTTGCAATTTTAATGCGTCTTCTTTTTAATTGGACAACTCTTAATGACTTTTTAATTGGACATTTTGTCAATTAATCCATTCTGCAGTTTTAATACGTCTTCTTTTTAATTAGGCAAATCTTAATGCCTTTTTTTTAATTGGGCATTTTGTCAATTAATCCATTTTGCAGTTTTAATACGTCTTCTGTTTGATTGGGCAATTTGTCAATTAATCCATTTTGCAGTTTTAATACGTCTTCTTTTTAATTGGGCAACTCTTAATGTCTTTTTCTCTAATTGAGCATTTTGACAATTAATCCATTTTGCAGTTTTAATACGTCTTCTTTTTAATCGGCCAACTCTTAACGTTTTTTTTTAATTGGGCATTTTGTCAATTAATCCATTTTGCAGTTTTAATACGTCTTCTTTTTAATTGGACAACTCTTAATGTCTTTTATTTGGACATTTTGTCAATTAATCCATTTTGCAGTCTTAATATGTCTTCTTTTTAATTGGGCAACTCTTAATGTCTTTTTTTCATTGAGCATTTTGTCAATTAATCAATTTTACAGATTTAATACGTCTTCTTTTCAATTGGCCAACTCTTAATGTCTTTTTTTTTAATTGAGTATTTTGTCAATTCATCCATTTTGCAGTTTTAATACGTCTTCTTTTTAATTGGGAAACTCTTGATGTCTTTTTTTTTCAATTTAGCATTTTGTCAATTAATCCATTTTGCAGTTTTAATACGTCTTCTTTTTGATTGGGCAATTTGTCAATTAATCCATTTTGCAGTTTTAATACGTCTTCTTTTTAATTGGGCAACTCTTAATGTCTTTTTTTTTTAATTGAGCATTTTGGCAATTAATCCATTTTGCAGTTTTAATACGTCTTCTTTTTAATTGGCCAACTCTTAACGTTTTATTTTTAATTGGGCATTTTGTCAATTAATCCATTTTGCAATTTTAATGCGTCTTCTTTTTAATTGGACAACTCTTAATGACTTTTTAATTGGACTTTTTGTCAATTAATCCATTCTGCAGTTTTAATACGTCTTCTTTTTAATTGGGCAACTCTTAATGTTTTTTTTAATTGAGCATTTTGTCAATTAATCAATTTTACAGTTTTAATACGTCTTCTTTTTAATTGGCCAACTCTTAATGTCTTTTTTAATTGAGTATTTTGTCAATTCAACCATTTTGCAGTTTTAATACGTCTTCTTTTTAATTGGAAAACTCTTAATGTCTTTTTAATTGGACATTTTGTCAATTAATCCATTCTGCAGTTTTAATACGTCTTCTTTTCAATTGGCCAACTCTTAATGTCTTTTTTTTTAATTGGGCATTTTGTCAATTAATCCATTTTGCAATTTTAATGCGTCTTCTTTTTAATTGGACAACTCTTAATGACTTTTTAATTGGACATTTTGTCAATTAATCCATTCTGCAGTTTTAATACGTCTTCTTTTTAATTAGGCAACTCTTAATGCCTTTTTTTTAATTGGGAATTTTTGTCAATTAATCCATTTTGCAGTTTTAATACGTCTTCTTTTTGATTGGGCAATTTGTCAATTAATCCATTTTGCAGTTTTAATACGTCTTCTTTTTAATTGGGCAACTCTTAATGTCTTTTTCTTTAATTGAGCATTTTGACAATTAATCCATTTTGCAGTTTTAATACGTCTTCTTTTTAATTGGACAACTCTTAATGTCTTTTTAATTGGACATTTTGTCAATTAATCCATTCTGCAGTTTTAATACGTCTTCTTTTTAATTGGACAACTCTTAATGTCTTTTTAATTGGACATTTTGTCAATTAATCCATTCTGCAGTTTTAATACGTCTTCTTTTTAATTGGGCAACTCTTAATGTTTTTTTAATTGGGCATTTTGTCAATTAATCCGTTTTATAGTTTTAATACGTCTTCTTTTTGATTGGGCAATTTGTCAATTAATCCATTTTGCAGTTTTAATACGTCTTCTTTTTAATTGGACAACTCTTAATGTCTTTTTAATTGGACATTTTGTCAATTAATCCATTCTGCAGTTTTAATACGTCTTCTTTTCAATTGGCCAACTCTTAATGTCTTTTTTTTCAATTGAGTATTTTGTCAATTCATCCATTTTGCAGTTTTAATACGTCTTCTTTTTAATTGGCCAACTCTTAATGTCTTTTTTTTTAATTGGGCATTTTGTCAATTAATCCATTTTGCAGTTTTAATACGTCTTCTTTTTGATTGGGCAATTTGTCAATTAATCCATTTTGCAGTTTTAATACGTCTTCTTTTTAATTGGGCAACTCTTAACGTTTTATTTTTAATTGGGCATTTTGTCAATTAATCCATTTTGCAGTTTTAATACGTCTTCTTCTTAATTGGACAACTCTTAAAAGTCTTTTTAATTGGACATTTTGTCAATTCATCCATTTTGCAGTTTTAATACGTCTTCTTTTTAATTGGGCAACTCTTGATGTCTTTTTTTTTTTAATTGGGCGTTTTGTCAATTAATCCATTTTGCAGTTTTAATACGTCTTCTTTTTGATTGGGCAATTTGTCAATTAATCCATTTTGCAGTTTTAATACGTCTTCTTTTTAATTGGGCAACTCTTAATGTCTTTTTTTTTAATTGAGCATTTTGACAATTAATCCATTTTGCAGTTTTAATACGTCTTCTTTTTAATTGGCCAACTCTTAACGTTTTTTTTTAATTGGGCATTTTGTCAATTAATCCATTTTGCTGTTTTAATACGTCTTCTTTTTAATTGGACAACCCTTAATGTCTTTTTAATTGGACATTTTGTGTAAATTAATCCATTCTGCAGTTTTAATACGTCTTCTTTTCAATTGGCCAAATCTTAATGTCTTTTTTTTTAATTGGGCATTTTGTCAATTAATCCATTTTGCAGTTTTAATACATCTTCTTTTTGATTGGGCAATTTGTCAATTAATCCATTTTGCAGTTTTAATACGTCTTCCTTTTAATTGGACAACTCTTAATGTCTTTTTAATTGGACATTTTGTCAATTAATCCATTCTGCAGTTTTAATACGCCTTCTTTTTAATTGGGCAACTCTTAATGTTTTTTTTTAATTGGGCATTTTGTCAATTAATCCGTTTTGCAGTTTTAATACGTCTTCTTTTTAATTGGGCATTTTGTCAATTAATCCATTTTGCAGTTTTATTACGTCTTCTTTTTGATTAGGCAATTTGTCAATTAATCCATTTTGCAGTTTTAATACGTCTTCTTTTTAATTGGACAACTCTTAATGTCTTTTTAATTGGACATTTTGTCAATTAATCCATTCTGCAGTTTTAATACGTCTTCTTTTTAATTGGGCAACTCTTAATGTTTTTCTTAATTGGGCATTTTGTCAATTAATCCGTTTTGCAGTTTTAATACGTCTTTTTTTTTAATTGGGCAACTTTTAATGTATTTTTTTTAATTGAGCATTTTGTCAATTAATCAATTTTACAGTTTTAATACGTCTTCTTTTTAATTGGGCAACTCTTAATGTCTTTTTTTTAATTGAGCATTTTGTCAATTAATCCATTTTGCAGTTTTAATACGTCTTCTTTTTAATTAGGCAACTCTTAATGTCTTTTTTTTTTAATTGAGCATTTTGTCAATTAATCCATTTTGCAGTTTTAATACGTCTTCTTTTTGATTGGGCAATTTGTCAATTAATCCATTTTGCAGTTTTAATACGTCTTCTTTTTAATTGGATAACTCTTAATGTCTTTTTAATTGGACATTTTGTCAATTAATCCATTCTGCTGTTTTAATACGTCTTCTTTTTAATTGGGCAACTCTTAATGTTTTTTTTAATTGGGCATTTTGTCAATTAATCCGTTTTGCAGTTTTAATACGTCTCCTTTTTAATTGGGCAACACTTAACGTCTTTTTTTTAATTGAGTATTCTGCCAATAAATCTATTTTGCAGTTTTAATACGTCTTCTTTATTGTTCAATTCTTAACATCTTCCATCTCCTCAAAATTCCAAAGAAATTAAATATATTAGCAACGGTTTGTCGTCGAGTAATGGAATAGTTCTTATTCGTTTCGTTGTTAAAAATTACGTATAAATCAAAGATTTAATGAATACCTTTAAGCATACTTAGTCTTACATTTAAGATTTTGATCTATTTTGAGGGGCCATTTTCAAAAAAGGACAGATTCCCGAATCATACCAAAATCTAATCAGCGCCAGGGTAATCCACAAGTGACCAACAATCTACCAAATTTTATAAAATCCCATCGAATCGTGGTTGAACTGGAGTGGAGCATTGCACAGACAGACATAGACGTCATGTTAAAAATTGTTTTATCGTGTTGTACATAGAATGCCTAAAACGTGTAGGTCCTTTAAAAACTCGAGTTCCGATTTTCGACACGATTCCAATATTTTCCCTGTACATTACCATTTATTGTAGGGAAAGTAAAAATGTAACAGTTTCGATTTGGCTTTACTTGAAAAATTCTACCACAAAACAAAGGAGCAAACAGTGGTTCGATGGGCTTTTCCCAAACTGATTTTCTAAATGAAAAACTTCCATACATAATTTCTCTGTATGTTTAAACGCACAGTAAAAAGCATTCTTCTTTTCTTGAAAATAAATTATGTTTTCCTTTTCAAACTAGTTTTTAGGTGGTCTCATACATTTGTGCTCACAGATAAGTGAAAGGGGTTGGTAAGCTACATAAATATTGGAGGCGTGAAAAGGGCAACTTTGAAGCTGGAACCCAATGATAAATGATCCTTATCTACAAAACGATCTTTTCGGAACAGCAACATTTAAAAGGCGTTATATTTTAATTCGCCGTGCACTTATTCCCCCATCACTTATACCACTGCTTTATATTCCTTCAAAACATAAATAAACAAAACGTAGAGCAGCTTTAAACTCGAAGATAATCAAGCTATTCCCTCATCACAATACATAAATTACACAAAATAAATATTTTAATCTTGAACTTGCATGTCAGGTTTCGCCTTGTATTATATTTTTTGCAGTGACTATCGTAGTTTTACATTCCTCTAACGAACAAGACTTTGCGTCCAAAGCAGCTCAGCAGTTTTAATGGATGATGCCTTCATTGTCAAGTCACGCAAGCAATCAGAATGAATTAAAATACATCTGGCAACTTTTAATCTTTTAGAAATACAATACTTTTCTGAAACTATTTTCACTCCCACGCGATTGAAATAAATAAATGTATCATTTATATTCATTGGCAATATAAAACGAATCAACACCTGAACCATGGAAAATTGGAAAGGCTCTGGAAAAGTATAAGATTATTTCTGTGAACCAGTTAGGAAAAGTTAATTTGTTCAATAATTAAAGCAATGAATGATGGGTATAACTAAAGTGCGCATTATATATACAGTTTACATACGAGTCATATTTTTATGCAGTTAAAAGACGTTCCATGAACATCTTGAAAAAAGTAATTTGTTTTAAAATTGAAACAATTAATGTTGGTTATAATAAAAGAACATATTGCATACAGGGTGTCACAGGAAATTTCTCAAAAACGAAGAGAATTAGCCTTATATTTTTAACGCAGCTGAATAAAAAAAACCTATGGCACTACACAACGAGACAACTTTCAGGGGGCTGATCCCCCTTTTATTGGGAGGCGATGGCTATCTCGCTCCCTTTTAGAAATAGAGAAAAGGTCAATTTTCTAAGTTGCATAGTGTTGCCAAATTAGTATAATAATGTGTTTATCCAACAGAAAAAGCTGCAAATAATTGTCCAAAAAATATTTCAGAAAGCATGCGATTTTTTAAACTACAAAATCGTCTAACGACAATTGTATAACAAACGATTTAATACATTTAGTTGACAGATGATTTGTAGGGAAACATCATCTTAATCGAAGCCAAAAAAATAAATAAACTAATCCGAGGGTGAAAGAACATTCCATCTACAGTATTTTATTCTGCAGATGGAATTTGCTTTGTATTTGTCACTTCGTCCTATTTTTATTTCAATTTTATAAGCCATGTCTACTATGTTTAATAATGAAGAATACTGTGAAATGGTATTTGTTTTGGAGAATATAATCGGAATGCCACGATTATACGCATGACGCTCCCCAATGCAAGGTATCTCAATCGTCAATCGGTTGGGGGGGAGGATTTCGAGTCTATTCCCTAGTTTTCACAGGGGGGGGGGGGTCAGCTTTTTCTGTTACACATAAACATTGTTATTCCAATTTGGCAACGCTCTATAACTCTTTAATTGACTTTTTTTCTCTATCTCTAAAAGGGTGCGACATAGCCCCTTCCCATAAAAAGAGGAATCAGCCTCCGAACGTTGTCTTATCCTGTAACGCTATATGGGTTTCCAGCTGCAATAAAATATAAGGATAACTCACTTTGTTCTCGAGAAATTTCCTCTGATACGGACTTTCCTAAATACCCTGTATGCAATTTACCTCAAAAAATCATATTTTTATGCAGCTAAAAGACGTTCTATGAACAAGTTAATTTGTTTTAAAATTGAAACAGTGAATGTTGGGAATCACTAAAGTACGTACTGTATATGCAATTTACCTACCAAGAGTCATTTTACTTTCCCTACAAAGCAAAATAATGTATATGGAAAGTATTTGATACTTTCCATAATGGCCCACAAAAATCGACAAAATCTAAAATAAAGGACTACATATGTTCAAATGTATCAATTTGAATGATTGTTTTATACGTAATTTTTGACGATGAAAAGCAAAAGATCGACCCCATTACTCTAAGATGGACCATTCTCGAGACATTTAAGTTTATTTAATTTTAAGAAGTTAAAGACGGTTTTTACTGTAGTTAAAAAAACATTTGATGAAATTTCTTAAAATCTAGCATTTAAGTCTTTTGCGGGTTATCCTGATGCTGATTAGGTTTTAGCATGATTCGAAAAAATATATATCCGATACTTTTTTTACGAAATAGCTCGCAAAGATTGTAAAATCCTAAAATAAGTAACTAAAATTGCAGAAATATATTAATTATGTACTTGTTATTCGTGTAATTTTTGACAACAATGCAAATAAGACTTAAACCATCACCCTAGTATGAACCTTTCCCAAGGTATATTAGGTTTTTGAAATTTTGAGGAGCTGAAGACGTTTAAAAATGTATCCAGTTGCCAAATGAAACGAAGATGCATTAAAAATGCAAATTGAATATAATATCAGAGAAGTACCCATATTATCTTCTACAATTAAACTCAGTTTAATGCATCATGAAATAAAAAATAAGAAAATGAATTTGAGTTTTAGGGAAAATCATATGCCACCCATATCAGATTTTTTACTTTCCCTATTATGCCTGGTAATGTATAAGGAAATTATTAGAATCCACAACTGGAGTTTCGAAGGACCTACACGTTTCGATCACTCTGGAATCCAAAAAAAGATTTTTAACATGACGTCTGTGTGTGTGTCTGTCTGTATAATGTATGTATCCACTCCAAAAACTAATTACATCCAATTTCACAAAATGTGGTAAATCAATCACTTGTGGGTTTCCCTGGTACTGATTAGATCGTTGTACGATTCGAAGAAAGAAACATGCCTTTTTAGCAAAATGGCAAGCGAAACCCATCAAAATCTAAAATAAAAGGCTATACAGGATGTCCCAAAAAGATAGAAACGGGCTTTAATTCTTTACTTGTTGGAGATAAGTGGGCATTGTAAATTGCAAAAATATTGAAAGAAAGATAAGAAACAAGACAACGTTAATGAAATAGTCCTCCCATTCAATTTAAAAAAATTACAATTTTTAAATTTTTATACGACCCCCTTAGACAAATTGGGTCAATCACATTTTTTTTATTTTTAGTGCAACAAGGTCATTAAAAAAAAAAAAGATCAATCATGCTTAAAGCATTGATTATGAAACACTTTCCAACTTCAATGCAATTTTATTTAAACAAGTCTAAAATGCAATACATTCCTCGGTAATATTTTGAAACGTATCACAATACTGCATTAATTTATTATATTTGAAAATTTAAACCTTCATCGAAAAAAATGAATTTCATTCAAATGACGGCATTGAAATATAAATTGCCTGATTTAAACATCTCTAAAATGTTATACATTCCTCGGTAATAGTTTTAGAATTATCATAATACTACGATAATTTTTTATATTTGAAAACTTCATCGAAAACAACTGAAATTAATTCAAATGACGTCATAGAAAAAATAACACTCCTGGATCTCTCTATAAAAACAGGATTTCATTTATAACTTTCTCCCATCCATTTCATTCATCACAATACTATAATAATTTATTTTATTTAAACATTTTGTTTAAGACCATGGAGCTACAAAAAATTAAACTCTATGCTTGAAACTTCATCGAAAAAAATCGTCCTTCTCTTTCTGAAATCAATTAATATTTCATTCATATCAGCCATGCAGACTCCATGGACTAAATTATTTTGTGTTAAAAAAAATACAGGAATTCTAATACAACTCATTCTATATATTTTGCTGTTTACATTTTACATAGGTGAAAAATAGGCTTAGTTGTAGAAATAATCAAATTTAGATGAGCATTTAAACTCAAATATATTGTCATTGCGTTGTTTCAGTATGTAGATGCACAAAATTTAAGCAAAAATAAAGTAGTCTTAGGACGGATACAACACGCAATATGAATTAAAAAGAACTTAAACAAGAAAGATCAATCATGCTTAAAGCATTAATTATGAAACACTTTCCAACTTCAATGCAATTTTATCTAAAAAAGTCGAAAATGCAATACATTCCTCGGTAATATTTTAAAACTTATCACAATACTACATTGATTTATTATATTTGAAAACTTAAACCTTCATTGAAAAAAATGAACTTCATTCAAATGACGGCATTGAAATATAAATTGCCTGGTTTAAATATCTCTAAAATGCAATACATTCCACAGTAATATTTTTAAAACTATCTTAATACTACGATAATTTATTATATTTGAAAACTTCATCGAAAACAACTGAAATAAATTCGAATGACGTCATAGAAAAAATAACACGCCTGGATCTCTCTATAAAAGCAGGATTTCATTCATTTTATTCATCACCATACTATAATAATTTATCTTATTTAAAAATTAAGACCATGGAGCTACAATTCATAAACTCTATGCTTAAAACTTCATCGAAAAATATCGTCCTTCTGTTTATAAAATCAATTAATATTTCATTCATATCAGCCATGCAGACTCCATGGACTGAATTATTTTGTGTTAAAAAAATACAGTAATTCTAATACAACTCATTCTACATATTTTGCTGTTTACATTTTACATAGGTGAAAAATAGGCTTAGTTGTAGAAATAATCAAATTTGAATGAGAATTTAAACTCAAATATATTGTCATTGTGTTGTTTTAGTATGTAGATGCACAGAATTTAAGCAAAAATAAAGTAGTTTTAGGACGGATACAACACTCAATATGAATTAAAAAGAACTTTAAAAAATCACGATTTTGAAACAAGATGGATGCCATATATCATTTTGAAGTGGGTCATGTGATCGTTTCATATCATGGTCACGTGATCGTTTCATATAAGATGCGTAATTATTATTTTAATTTTTATTTAAAAAACTACTGAATATATTTCGCTGAATTTTTTTTTATATATTTTATGGAACAATTTGACTATTACCTAAAATTTTCGAAGCAATTTGTGAATTTTAAATCCGCTTAAAAAATGTTTGAAAAATTAGGTCCCATAGGGCTCAATGTATTTCATTTTTTCAACCCGGGTTCAATCCAAAACTAATTGGGTGATATTATTCATTTATATTCCCATAGGTCCTACAGACCGTCTGAACAACATACTAAAATTTCATTTTGATTAAGTCATTTTTACGGCAGTTATCGTGCTAACGGACAGACAGACAGAATGAGCAAAGTCATAAGCACTTTTCAACTTTGTTGTAAAGTGTTAAAAACCGCATATCTGTATCTTTAAAATTGAGCGTGCTATATTTAATTGAAAATTGAACATTGTGAATGGGGACTATATATCAAATTAGAAATGCAAAATTTGTGACATATCACAAAAAAGATAAAACTGGATGATAATACATAGAATATCCCCCAACCACGTAGTGAGTACTACTGCTTTATATAATCTCTGTCTGTGTAACGCTAAAGATGCATTTGTGATGAAACAGTTTAACACATATTAACGTATTTCTGATTTAAACAATTTCCATCGTCAATTTGTTTATGATCCCTATTTTTACTGATGAAATAGGCTTTCACATGATACGGAACGTGGTATAAGTCAGATTTTTCCCTTTATCAGTTGATTTTAAAGATACAGATATGCGTTTTTTTTTTTTTTTTTTTAATGATCTTGTTGCACTAAAAATAAAAATTTTGTGATTAACTAAGTTTGTCTAAGGGGGTCGTATAAAAATTTAAAAAGTGTAACATTTTGAAAATTAATGGTAGAACTATTTCATTAACGTAGTCTTATTTCCTATCTTACTTTCAACATTTTAACAATTTGCATTGTCTAATCTCCAACAGGAAAAGAATTAAAGTCTGTTTCAATCTTTTTGGGACCCTGCATATGCTCGAATGTGTCAATTAAATGCATGTTTATACGTAATTTTTGATGACGAAAAGAATAACATTTAGCCCATTACTTAAAGATGGACGTTCTCCTTTAGTTTTCTTTTAATTGAGAAACTGCAGATGTTTTTCACTGTAATTAAAAATCTATTTGATGAAGTTTCTTAAAATTTAGTTGTTAAGTCCCGTGTGGGTTATCCTGATGCTGGCATATGATTTTTTTTTTTTTGCATGATTCTTAATTATGACTATTTTGGCATGATTTGTACAATTGAAACAACCCTTTTTTTTCCTAAACGACCCTCAAAAATCGTCAAAATCTGAAATAAGTAACAAAAATTGTCGAAATATCTTAATTAAAATACTTGTTATTCGTGTAATTTTTGACAACGAAGCGAATGAGCCTAACCCCTATATCTCGAAGATGACCTGTTCTCAATATACTTTTTTAGAATTTTGGAGCTAGAAACTTTTTAAAATGCATTATTAAATTATAAATGAAACGAATATGTATTAAAAATGCAAATTGCGTATAATATCAGAAATGTATCCATGTTATTTTTTGCAAGTGAACTCCATTGGATGCATCATGAAATAAAAATAAGAAAATTAATTTGAGTCTGTACGGAAAGCCATATGCTAGCCATATAAAATTTTTATATTGTTAAAAGACGTTCCGTAGACCAGATGAAAAAGTTAATTTGGTTTTTTATTTAAGCATTTCTGAATATGATAGCCATTCGTCAATAACAATATTTTGTTAAATACTACTGTAACAGTTTTATTGTTGAGTCCGACAAATTAGAATGCGCTATAAATTTGTAATTTGATTTTTTTTTTTGTCTATCTTGCTTTGTTGCCGAGTTCATATCCTAACTTTTTAAATCTTTTGCTAGGGACACTGCAGTCACTATTCGATCGGGCATGGTAACTTTACTGTCGATAAATCAAACGTGTACACTCAAGGACATTTCTTAGGAATCCTGTATATTATTTCATTCTTTCAAAATTCATTTACATGTACTAAAATGTACAAAATATGTACACAAATAAAACTGGAACTTTAGCCAGCATTTAAGTTTCATTCCATTATATTAGCTGCAATTATTTAACCACAAAAATTTTAATATTTTTATTGGATGCAAAAATTTTGCCATAATATTTATTGTTTTTACGAAAAAGTTTTGCTTAAAACATCTATCTCTTGGGATCTGCTAAAGATAGAGCTCAAATGATGTTGGATTCAGCATCAAATTCCGAAAAAAATGAGGGGAGAGGGGGTACTAAGAATTTCCTCCTCCAGTTTATTTTCTAATATTTGTACTTGAAACACCTATTTCTCAAAATTAGATATAAATAGAACGTAAATGATGACTGATATTAATTCAACATAAAGAGGGTTATGAGACTCACTAAGGATTTCCACTTCCGGTTCTGGTGATGCCATTTCCGATTCAAAAATTCACATTTTCTTTGAAACATTTATTTCTGGGGATCAAATTCTGGAGGAGGTCGAAATGTTCACTACAGATTTCCACTCCTGTTTTTTTCACTTCCTATTCAAAAACTTTCCTTGAAACATCTATTTTTCAGGATTGGCTATAGATAGAGCTTAGACGATGACTGATATGAATTTGGCATCGAATTCCAGAAGGTGTACGGGGGATTCATTGAGAATTTTCATTTTTGGTTCTGGAGATGTTACTTCCGTGTTTTCCAAATATACGGTTCACTGTACGAGAAAAGTAAAAGAAAAGAAATGAAAGTGCTTAATAGTTTCGCCAAAAATAAAATATACACAGCATAATAAGGCTTCTTCATAAATTCCTTGCTACATTTATCTTTTAGCGAGGTCTCAATAAACAATCAAGTAAATAATTAAAAGAGTGTGAAAACATCCATAACTTGGAACATAACAAGTTGAGAATGAATGAAAACCTATCAAATCTAATTAGACAAAATGTAAATGCTAACAAATAAAAAACACAGAGTTTTTTTCTACATATAGTCTAGCTATATAAGAGTATTATAAAAACTCTAGACTGATATATTAGATGCACTTTCTGAAATGAATGCATATCAACTTGCAACTTCACCTCGGCCTTTGATTCCACCCGTGACTTGGCTCCAAATATCGTGAAGCTTTTGAATCCCACCGATTAAAGGCTCATTAGCCTCCAAAATCCATTTGAGGTCTTCCAAAACACCGACCAGCTCTTTAACTACTTAAGTATCATCAAGTATACAAATCGCCTCTTGACGCTTAAAAAAACTAAAAGGATCATGTCTTTCTTTTTATTAAGGGGTTTTATATTTTTAACTACTTCAATAAAGTTTAAGATCTTATGTTTCAAATTTTCATTTACAAATAAATGTATCTAAAACATTGCAAAAAAATGAACAGTAGTAAGTGTCATCAAATATGTAACACTTGGCAATAAATTTGACTATTTATTTGGCGAGATATCGCCAATTTGGGGAGTTTTTAATGTGGTGTCAAATTGACGAAAATGTCGACAAATTGGCAAAAATGACGCTAAAGGTACGAAAATGACGCCAAATTGATGAATAATAACTAACATATTTTAATATAATGGAGTGTATTGCTTAGCAGCTGTTAGCAATATTTCCAATTGGTATATTTGCGCGAAATATAAGTTAATTTGTTTCTTCAAAATAATTTTACATGTTGTCCTCCAGAAAAGTGCCAAATGTCAGTGTACTTTTCAACGTTAAAAACATTGTTCCGTGGCTCTTGTCCATCATTATTTCGCATTGAAAGAAGTTAAGTACCTGCATTATGTAAGGAAATTCATGTGCTGACAAAACGCATACAAAAAAGAACAAGAAAGATCAATCATGCATAAGCATTGATTATGAAACACTTTCCAACTGAAATGCAATTTCATTTAAAAAATTTTAAAATGTGATACATTCAGTGGTGATATCTTTTACATTATCACAGTACTACAGTAATTTATTATACTTAAATATTTAAAACGGTATTGGTGTAGTGGATAGCGTGTTCGGCTGATGTGTGGAGGGCTCGGGTTCGAATCCCGAATAAGGCATGGAGGCTTGTGTGGCTACTGTAACTGGATTTCGATCTGTTGTTGCCACGTTAATTGAATTAAAAAAAAAAAAAAAAAAAATATATATAAATCATCTGATTCTCTATGCAAAATCAATGAATATTTCATTCATATAACTTGTATTCCAGACTCCAGAGCTAAATAATTTAGTGTAAAAAAATTCAGCAATTCTTATGTAACTCACCTTACAATCGCTTGAGATATTTGCATTCTGCATAAGTTAAAATTAGGCTTCGTTGAAGAAATAATAAAAGTTTAGGGATCATTTAAAATCACAACTATTGTAATTGTGTAGGCACGGAATTTAGATACACAGATAATACACAGATACGCAGATAATATATGTGTGTGTGTGTATGTATTCAAAGTATTGGAATTGTGACGAAGATCGGAACTCGAATTTTCGAAGGATCTACACGTTTTGGGACTTCTAGAACACGAAAAAACTATTTTTAGGAAGACGTATGCGTGTGTAAGAGTGTATCTGTGTATGTTTCTGTGTGTCTGTGAGGATATTTCATCCACTCTAATTGAAAAACTAATGGACCGAATTTCATAACATTTGGTAGGTATGTTTTTTGTGGGAAATCCTGATGTTTATTAGATTATAGTACGATTCGTAATAAAAGAATCTGCCTTCTTTGCGAAATGGCCGGCAGAAATTGCCTTTATCCACTCTAGCTAAAAATTAATGGAACAAATTTAAAAAAATTTGGTGTATAATATTTCAATGACCTACAAGTGATTTATATACCAAATTTAACAAAATTTGGTACATAAATCATTTGTAGGTTATTCTAGTACGATCCGGGAAAAAGGAACGTACTATTTTTGCGAAATGGCCCACAAAACTCGTTAAATATAAAAATTAAGGACTATGTGTACTCAATTAAATCAATTAAATTCCTATTTTATACGTGATTTTTGACAACAAAAAGAATAAGACTAACCCCATTACTCTAAGACTAGCCGTTCTTGAGATATTCTAGTTTTTTCGTGTTTTCGCTCCGCCACCTTTGACAATAAGTCCAGCTATCAAATGAGAACCAAATTTAAGTTTAACGTGCAAATTCAATGTCATTTAAAATACTTATGGCTGTTATTTTGTGCAGATAAACTCAAATTATTATTGAAGAAATAAAGAGAGCGTGAATATGAGTCTGCAGGGAAAGACATGTGCTGCCCACATCAGAAATTTTAACAATATTACAGCAATGATTTATAGAAGTAAACGGGGATTATTTGCAGGCCATTTCGAAAAAAATGCATGATCTATATTTAAAGATTCACCAAATTTTTGTAGAATAAAATGTTCAACAAATTTAAGCTGTGTACCAAATTTTAACTCTCTAGGACGTAGGAAAGTGCATTAAAAATGCCATCAAATAAGTATATCACGAAGAGTTATATAAAATTAAAAAAAAAATTGAAAAATTGTTATCTACCAAATTTATTTTAAAATGTGAATCCTCTCTCATATACAAAATGATTAAACTCTTGGAAAGATATTTATTATATAATATATCTCTTTTTTCTTTCTGGAGGATATCCCAAAAGTCAGAATTTAATTGAATTTGTTTTTTCCCCTATATTAAATAATTTTTAATTAAAAAACTACTTAACATATTTTACTGAATGTTTTTTTATATATTTTATGGGATATTGTGAATATTTCCTAAAAATTTCGAAACAATTTGTGAATTTTAAATTTGCTTAAAAAATGTTTGAAAAATTAGGTCCCATAGGGTTCAATGTATTTCACTATTTCAACCCGGGTTCAATAAAAAACTAATTGGGTGATATTATTTATTTATATTCCCATAGGTCCCACAGACCGTCTGAAAAACATACTAAAATTTCATTTTGATAAAGTCATTTTTACGGCAGTTATCGTGCTAACGGACAGACAGACAGACAGAATGAACAAAGTCATAAACACTTTTCAACTATATTGTAAAGTGTTAAAAAGAACAGCTCTTATCCCGTTTTCGACACTCCTCTACATGGAACTGCAGCTTCACTTTTTTCTGAAACACAGACAGATCTCGAATGCTGGTAGGTACTTCGTAAATTTGCATTGTTGTTAATAATAACAATGTTTGCGTAACATTGTTATTATTAGACTAATATTTTTTTAAGTATATGCACTTATATCTCACTTATTTTTATAAGAATATTAGAATGAATACCCAGCGCTGCCTGAAATTTAAGAAACAAATAGCTGATTAAAATTGCACAAGAACTCACAGCGAATTCTCGGAAACCAACGAAAGCTTTAATAATACGTACTACGTTTAGAACAAACAAGAAAGATCAATCATGCTTAAAGCATTGATTAAGAAACACTTTCCAACTTCAATGCAATTTTATTTAAACATGTCTAAAATGTAATACATTCCTCGGTAATATTTTAAAACTTCTCACAATACTACATTGATTTATTATAGTTGAAAACTTAAACATTCATCCAAAAAAAATGAACTTCATTCAAATGACGGCATTGAAATATAAATTACCTGGTTTAAACATCTCTAAAATGTGATATATTACTCGGTAACAATTTTAGAATTATCATAATACCACGATAATTTATTATATTTAAAAACTTTATCGAAAACAACTGAAATTCATTCAAATGACGTCATAGAAAAAATAACACGCCTGGCTCTCTCTAAAAAAGCAGCATTTCATTCATAAATAATTTCCCATTCATGTCATTCATCACAATACTATAATAATTTATTTTATTTAAAAATTAAGACCATGGAGCTATAAGTAATTTAACTCTATGCTTAAAACTTCATCGCAAAAAATCGTTCTTCTCTCGGTAAAGTCAATGAATATTTCTTTCATATCAGCTATGCAGACTCCATGAGCTAAATTCTTTTGCATTAAAAAAATACAGCAATTCCTATACAACTCATCCTACATATTTTGCTGTTTACATTTCACATAAGTGAAAAATAGGCTTCGTTAGAGAAATAATCAAAGTTGGATGCGCATTTAAACTCAAATATATTGTCATTGCGTTGTTTCAGTATGTAGATACACATAATTTAAGCGAAAATAAAGAGGTTTTACGACGAATACAACACTCAATATGAATTAAAAAGAACTTTAAAAATGACGCTTTTGAGACAAGATGGATGCCGTATTATATTTTGAAGTTGGTCACGTGATCGTTTCATATCATGGTCACGTGATCGCTTCATGTAAGAGGTGTAATTATTATTTTAATTTTTATTTAAAAAACTACTGAATATATTTCGCTGAATTTTTTTTTATATATTTTATGGAACAATTTGAATATTACCTAAAATTTTCGAAGCAATTTGTGAAATTTAAATCCGCTTAAAAAATGTTTGAAAAATTTGGTCCCATTGGGTTCAATGTATTTCATTTTTTCAATCCGGGTTCAATCCAAAACTAATTGGGTGATATTATTTATTTATATTTCCATAGGTCCTACAGACCGTCTGAACAACATACTAAAATTTCATTTTGATTAAGTCATTTTTACGGCAGTTATCGTGCTAACGGACAGACAGACAGACAGACAGACAGAATGAACAAAGTCATAAACACTTTTCAACTTTGTTGTAAAGTGTTAAAAATAAAAACCATATTATTACGTCACGAATCCCGAGAACGTCCTTAGTATTAACCATTCTTCATAAAACTCGGAACAACGGGCACCTTTCCAGTCGACGTCAGGAAGCCGGAAATTCCGGCTGGCTTTTCCCATTAAAAATCGCAACTTTTACAGAACTGCCGAAAAATTCATAAGAATATCAGAAATAGAGAAATTTTAAAAAATGCTAGAATGAAAAGATATCCCTCCATATTCATGTCAAAATTTGGAATCATGAGGATCTTCAATTTTCCAATGCAACAATATAAAAATGAAATTGCATGAATTACGCATAGTTTGATGAATTTAAAAAAAAGTTTAAATATGAAGAAATTTTCTTACAGATTCGCTTGGTCCAAAGCTCGTTGGAAAGATATTTCTTTAATTTTTCTGATGGTGTTAAGATGAAATCTCGGAAACAATATTTTCGATCGCTAAGGAACTGATTTGTGTGAATATCGCTCAACATTGTTCTTTAACATAAAATAGCATAAAATATAATTCGAATTAAAAAAAATCTCTCCGACATGTCTTTGACTTTGACCTGAACTAGCAAAAAGCCGGACTTTGAATGAACTCGCGCATATGAAGTATGCAAATTGTCAAAAAGTTTTAAAATTGAAACTTAATTTAACAAATAATTATAAAATTAGAGGTATAAAAAATTAATTTCAACATTTGAGAATCCTAATATAAAAAAACATGTTTTCAGAATTTGAATATTAGATTAAACAAATTATAATGCAGATCGTATTTAATATACTGGAGCACGTTTGAATCACAAAACATGCAAGTCCACACGCTTTGATTAGCTGTTTAAAAGTTGCTGTTTATTTGTCATTTGTTGAGCATGCGTGGTTTTAAAATGAGCCTTTCACCCTGTTACAGTTTGTTTTAATTATTAAAATTGTGATTCTGCACATCTGTGTGTAATTTTACGTGTGTGTGCAAATTTTCATCTTCCTATTGAAGTTTTCGAGTAAAACGAATCACAAAATTCAGGAAAATGTGGATTTCGCTTTGTTAGGAATGGAGAATGGACTTCACTTCATCCGTCCATAATTATGTAGCGGATTTCATAGATATGTGTCGCTTAGATTTTCCACTACGCCACAAACAAACAGATTTTCTTGCACAAAACCTTGGAAATGTTCTGCATATTTAAAAGCTAAGAGACACTGAGCACAACATTCTGATTGGAGTAGAAATTTAAAATTTCACTAAAATACTACTATTACTAAGTGTAAGAGGTGCCTTGCTTTGTAGCGAACTTTTAATATTTTGACATATCTTTCTAAACCACCCTACTGTAAGCCTATAGCAATATCATGTCTTACCTTGAAAACCGTAGTTTGTTTACCAACAGCATTCAGCTATATACGAGCATCAGTAGATCATCTTAACTGATATGTTTATAATAGCCGCTGTGAAAAAGTTAAGAAATTTCTTGAAACATGAAGCAGGTTCATATAGCAAGAAATAGTAATTTTTCACAAAGTGTGCATTGTGTGGCGACTCCAAAAAGATTATTATCTTGCCATTCACGTCTCGTCTGCAATGTCGGCGTGAGATGTTAAAAATGATATCTGATAATAGTCGTTTCTTAATTACTGATTACGTATTTCAAAAGTATGAAAAAATGGTACTTCCGCATTTTTCCAGCCTTGAAAATTATGCAATATTTCCATCTCAAGCACATTCCTTGAAGCATTTTCATAAATACTTCAGTTCCTTAAACTCTTCTAAATTATGCATTCAATTTGAAGCTCAGTTTAGTAACTCGCTTATAACGAACCCACTAATTTGCTCGTTTTATGCGGATCCTCGATAAATCTATTTTGCACAGAGCAAAACTACACTGGTGTCCAAAATTATCTTAAATGATTTCTCAACAACTGTTCAATCTATTTGAAGAAATTTTTGGGGTGATTCATAACAACACATAAATACAAATTGAAAAATCAAATATGAGTGCATACGATACAAAACTAATTATAAGCCAATTTACCACTTCCACCAAAGTCTTCCCAGCATCGACACGACCGACTGCTCGCCATCTCAAAGACTTTTTTCAAATTATACTTCGAAGCCATGAAAAATGTTTTCAGTCGATAAACACCGACACCAAATTCTGAATTGCAGAAGTTCGCAGGAAAACACTTTGTGTACACCGCTTTATTTTCATGTATGTAAAGATAATTTTGGACACCAGTATATATCTAAAATGTCTATTTCTTGAACTATTTTGGGGGCATTTAATATAGAGTTCATTTTGATAATATAGTAGAACTCGGTTATCACAAACAATCCTGGAACCAATAATTTGACCGTTTTATCCTGACGTTAATTAAATTCGTTTTGAACAGCTAAAATATATATAATACTATTACTCTTTACATTCTAAGTTAAGCATTCAATTTGAATCTCATTTTCATTATACATTAAGACTATAATTATAATGAGCATAAGAATATATAAATTATAAAGAGCAACTGGAACCCACTAATTTTCTTGTTTTATACGGACGTTTGTTAAATCCTTTTTGCACAGGAAAACTATATGTATATATATATATATATATATATATATATATATACTTAAATTATGCATTCAATTTGGAGCCACTTTCATAATGCAAGAGGACTCGGTTATAGCGAGTAACCTGGGACCTGCAAGTTTGCTCGTTTTATCTGGACACTCACTAAATCCTCTTTACATAACAAAATTATATATAATACGATTCATTAAACTGTTTTAAGTAATCTATTGGATAGGAAGCTCATTTTTATAATACAGTAGGACTCGGTTATTACAAGCAGCCTGAACCCACTAATTTTCTTGTTTGATACAAACGCTTGTTAAATCCATTTGAACACACAGCAAAACAATATAATCCTTAAACCCTTTAAGTTATGCATTCATTTTGGAACTAATTTTCATACTGTATTAGGACTCGCTTATAAGTTGCTGTCCGCGACTCACCAATTTGCTCATTTTATACAGACGCTGGCTAAATTCATTTTGAACAGCAAAACTATATCTAACATGTCCGTTTTTAACACCTTACAACATAGTTGAAAAGTATTTATGACTTTGTTCATTCTGTCTGTCCGTTAGCACGATAACTGCCGTAAAAACTGACTTTATCAAAATGAAATCTTAGTATGTTGTTCAGACGGTCTGTGGAACATATGGGAATATAAATGAATAATAACACCCAATTTGTTTTCGACTGAATCCGGGTTGAAAAAATGAAATACATTGAACCCTATGGGACCAAACTTTTCAAACATTTTTTAAACTAATTTAAAATTCACGAATTGCTTCGAAAGGTTTAGGAAATATTCAAATTATCCCATAAAAAATATGAAAAAAATTTCAGCAAAATATATTCGGTAGTTTTTTAAATAAAAATTAAAATAATAATGACACCCATATTATATGAAGAGATCAGGTGATCCACTTCAAAATAAAATAGGGCATCCATCTTGTGTCAAAATCGCGATTTTTAAGTTCTTTTTTATTTATATTTAGTGTTGTATCCGTCCTAAAATCGCTTTATTTTTGCTTAATTTATGTGCATCTATAATTTGAAACAGCTCAGTTACAATATATTTGGGTTTAAATGATCAATGCCATCCATCTTGTGTCAAAATCGTGATTTTTAAACTTCTTTTTAATTTATATTTAGTGTCGTATCCGTCCTAAAACCGCTTTATTTTTGCTTAAATTCTATACATTTACGATTTCCAACAACGCAACTACAATACATTTTAGTTTAAATGATCATCAAACTTTGATTATTTTTACAACGAAGCCTAATTTTCACTTATGGAGAATGTAAACGGATAAAGATGTAGGATGAGTTGTATAAGAATTGCTGAATTCCTTTAACGCAAAATTATTTAGCTCTGGAGTCTGCAATATAGCTGATATGAATGAAATATTCATTGATTTTAAATAGAGAAGCAGACGATTTTTTCGAGGAAGTTTTAAGCATAGAGTTAAATTACTTGTACCTCCATGGTTTTAAGTTTTTAAATAAAATCAATTATTGTAGTATTGTGATGAATGAAAGAAATGAAATAAAAGTGCATGAATGAAATATTTACAGCTTTCACATAGAGAGCCAAGTAATTTACATTTCAATGCCGTCATTTGAATAAAGTTCATTTTTCTCGATGAAGTTTTAAGTTTTTAAATATAATAAATTATTGTAGTATTGTGATAATTTTAAAAATATTACCACTGAATGTATCGCATTTTAGAGATGTTTAAATAAAATTGCATAGCAGTTGTAAAGTATTTCATAATCAATGTTTTATGCATGATTGATCTTTCTTGTTTAAACTGTTCTGTTGTGCATTTAATTTTAAGCTCATTTTGATAATACAATAGGAATTAGATATAGAGAGCAACCGATTCCCACTAATTAGCTTGTTTACACCCTAAAATTACAACTAATTTTAAATGTAGACTGACACTACTAAATAAAAGGTGTACTTGGAAAGCATGTAGAAGGCCTTTTTAAAGTCATTTCCTATGTTTCCATGTGATTTTCAAAATTTTCAGAATGCAAAGCAAGTTATTAATATGAAATTGGATGAAATGGAATGAAATAGGATAGAGTAGAATGAAGAAGAAGGTTGCTGAAATGAAATAGAATTATTTAGCCGATGATAGAAAAAATAATTAACTTACTGATGATACAATGTAGTTGTATAGTTGTCAGTAACATAGTTGTCGATGTAAATTAAAATGTCATAGCTACTGATATGAATTAAAATTTTATAGTAAAATTTTACATAGTAAAGTATTATACTTGCTGATATGAAGTAAACTTTCATAGTTGCCGATATAAAATAAAATTTTATAATTACTGATATAAATTAAACTGTTATGGTAATTGACATTAAATTAGAATGTTAAAGTTGCTGGTATGAAATAGAATGTTATGGTTGCTGGTATGAAGTAGAATGTTATGGTTGCTGATATGAAATAGAATGTTATGGTTGCTGGATTGCTGCTGTGAAATAGAATATTATAGTTGCTGATATAAAATAGAATATTATGGTTTGATGTATTGCTGGTGTGAAATAGAATGTTATGGTTGCTGATATGAAATAGGATGTTATGGTTGCTGTGCTACTGATATGATAGTATGTCATCGTAGCTGATATGAAATAGTGTTCTAGTTGCTAATGTGAAATTAAATGATACAGTTTCTCAAATATAAAATAGACTGATATTATACGAAAAATACTGTTTTATTGGCATAACTTAGCAAATAATTTTGAGAAGAACTACACCATTTTCACAGTTGTAATCAATTAATTATGAAAACTTTCTATTTTTAGTTCCATGTCTTCAAAAAGCACCTCGAACTTACTTTAAGATCTATAAAAAAAGTACAAAATGAAATACAGGTGGATTCAGAGTGTTTCAAAACAGGTCTAATAAAACTAAATACAAAAGGCATTTACAGTAAAGTTTTAAAGAGTTCAGAATGAATCCCCCCCCCCCTTTTCAATACTTTTAGGTTTGAAGAGTTAAGATAAATCGCATTCTTGTAACAAGTAGCTTCGAAGAATGGCGACAGATTTTTAATGGACAATCACCGAGACAACTTGAAGGTTAAAAAGTAAAGCTTGTAAGTATCTTAATTAAAAATAGGAATCGATATTTTCCTGCTTTCAAGGCCGTCACGCATTCCCAAGATGTGCGACGACGCCCAGACAAGAGAATGGTAGCAATGCTCTGAATTTTATTTTATACTGTACAGACACTGCCTGAAGGTCAAGAAAATCGTAATCTTCAGGTGAAAAGACCTTTAAATGGGTAATACGGATAATTGCTTCTCAAATAATGAACATCATGTCCGTTGACACATCTTCATCAAAAACACGAAATCCGATGCGGCGCATTCTTTATACATAGTCATTGTTCGTTCATGCATTAACCCAGGGATGGCTCGAAAAATCGTGGGGCCCAGTGCAAAGTTTGTAAGCGGTGATTTAATGCAAAGTGTCATTTCGTGTTAGCTTAGCTTACAAGACAGGTGATGCGAGACTTTCGTAAGCGTGGGTCCTGATGCCGTTGCACCGCTCACACCGTTAAAACATTGCATGATCATGCGTTAGGTCACATATATTGAACTTGTGACCCGCCACACCATTTTGTTTGGCCCTTGTTGCATATTTTATATGAGAATCAGGACGTCTCTTCTACATTTTTAAACTAATATAAAATAATTTTCCCAACACAAATCAATACATTTTTTAAACATATGCAATGTTAATGGTAAATTACATGATCATGCGTTAAGTCAAACATAGTGAACTCGTGGCCAGCCAGATCATATTGTTTGGCTCTTGACCCTTGTATATTTCATATCTTGGTTGAGAATCAGGACGTCTGTTCAACATTTTTAAATTAATATAATAGTAAAACTTAATGACTTCGCTAAAAGCAGTATAGAATACAAAAGTAATAGTATCGACCTGCTTCGAAGGCAGAAAACAGCTGTCTTCCTCAGAACACACAAGAAGCGCAACCTTCACTCGTGAGAACAAGATCAGAGATTGATGCAAGAACAGGAAACGTAAGTGAAACAGGGAAAAGGTGTTGCCAACTGCGAGAAAAAAAAAAGAGGTAAAATACCCAGGAGGAAGGAACAAAAAGTGAGAAAATACAAAGAGGAAAATGAACGTACGACAAAGGATTCAAATCACTTGTTCAGTAGCCCATAAAAACCCAATTCAATTAAAAATTGGCAACTAACCGATTTCGAAAGCTACATGAATCGACCAAATCAGCGGTAAGAAAAGCAGATTCTAAACAAGTACTAAAAATTTAGTAAAGCAGAAAATGGTTTGGAAGCCAAAAGAGAGCATCGTAAAAAAATAGAAAAAGATTGAAAATTAAAGAAATAAGAAGAAGGAATCAAGTGAAATCGAAAAATTAAACCAGAGATTCTCGACAGAAGAGTTTAAAAGACAATTATCATTAATAAGGAATTTTGACTAAGAAGCAATCCAGACATTTTCAAGAAAATTCAATTCAAAAATGAAATTGGGAGAAAAAACGATCTTAGCTTCGAAAAAATTAAAAACATGAATAGAGATCCAATAATGTTCAGCAATTGCAGACTTAGAATCTTCTAAGAGTTCTTTTTGTTCGACCAACAAGACAATGACTGCATTCGTAATGAATGTGATAAAACTCAACGATTCCAGACAGAAATAGGGTCTATAAGAGAAGGAAAATTAATTTTCTTAACAGGTTTATAAATAAGGCTAAAATTGAATTGGAAAAGAATATTGGCAACCTTATGGCAAACAGATAAATAAAAAGGTAAAACGATAGAATTACTTGGAAAAACCTCTTAACGTTGAGGATTAAAAACCAAATTCGAATTGTTGAGTTTATGTTATTTCTAATTAAGCTGGCAACAAGGTTTTAGACTCAGAAGTGAAAGCCAGAAAAGTCCTTCCTTAAGCACCCCCAACAACTTTGGAAAGACATGTACCTGAGAGGACACGTTAAACATATCTATAGTAAAGTGGAAATGCCCCATCAAATAAAAGTGATTGATCCTTAGCGGAGAGTTGAACAATTTAAGAGCACGAACTCGCCAACAAATATCAATTACAAAGTTGTAAACCATTGCTTCATTAGCAGGAATCGACAGACACTAAATCAGTTATAGAAGGCATATATTTGACACACTAGGTGGGTGAATTTCTGCCATATTCAGGAATGATATAATGAATAACAGTTATGAACAGGATTCTAGTACAGAGCCTGCCTTTTATCTCACTGATGGGTTGCCTTTATTAGATTAGTTGCCTTTATTAGATTAGTTTTTATTTACACACGCTTGTGAATCGTTGAGCACTCAGGGTTGTACATCTAACTGATGAAGTATGGAACTGGTGAAGTACTAGATGAAGTATGCATTTATTGCCTCCTAATATACGCGATGTGTATATTAGAAGGCAATGTCGAATCCTACTACTATTTAAACTATGCTCTTCAACAGGGATCCCCACACTGCGGTCCGCGGGTCGGATAAGGCTAGCTGAATGGGTTTATCCGGCCCGTAACAGTTTAGATAAAAAAAAAATTGTATATATTTTTAAGCTAAATTTGTACCTAAGAAAAAAGAATGATTTCCATAACAGATATGGAAATCATGGTGCTCCTGTATGTAGTACACAAAACACCACTGCCTGACCAAAAAAAAAATCGCGCTGTGAGTTGAAACATGCAAATATTCAGAAGTTACGGAGTGGTGATACATTTCGAAATTTTACATAATTCTGTAAAGTAAATTTCCACATATTAAATGCCTCTAAAGGCATAGCATGTTTAGGAGCTAATATATATATATATATATATATATGTGTGTGTGTGTGTGTGTGTGTGTGTGTGTGTACATTGTTAAAAAATAATATATATGCACCCATAAAAAATTAAGTTACAGTCATTAAACTCAGCATGCATATATCGTTTTAAGAGTTATGCAAATAATCAAACTGTCAGCGCCAATGAAGTTATAGGGCTCATGCAATGCGCAGGAGAACGACGCATCATGTAGCATATAAAACGACCGGTGTTCTCACTCACGGGCAATTGGAACAGGATATTCTGCTTTGATACTGAAAGTTGTGTGCAAGGATTCTTTTGAGACGTACTCGACGGCGCTACGAACAATTGTCTGATTTAGAAAGAGGTCGTATCATATGCTTAAGGAAAGCTGTTTGGTCCTAAGGTTAATAGAATATTAACAGGTTGTCTCGTTCACTATCCCCCCCCCCATGGTAATATTTCTGGTCGATCTGTGACGTCACTGCTAATCCTTCCGATCTAATCACTGCTAGTCCTTCCGGACCAGCGGCGCTTCTGAGGAAAGAATTGGAAAACAGCACAGTTTTGATTAAACATTTCTTGCGTTAAACATCAACGAAATAAATAAAATGTTGTATGAGATAATGAAATGTGCTGACTCTAAATTATGATAAATGAACTCAAATTTGAATTCAAAATGAACTAAATTGCTGTAATTAACGGATGGTAGAGTCAAAAACAGCGTTTTGCCAAATTGTATACTAAGACAAGGATATGAATTTTCCGGGTGATTTTGTATAACAAATACACATTGAGCTTTTTATTAACACTTTACAACAAAGTTGAAAAGTGTTTACGACTTTGTTCATTCAGCCTGTGTGTCTGTCCGTTCGTACGATAACTACCGTAAAAATGACGTTATGAAGAAATTTTAGTATGTTGTTCAGACGGTATGTGAGACCTATGGGAATATAAATGAATAATAACACCCAATTAATTTTGGACTGAACCCGGGTTGAAAAAATGAAATACATTGAACCCTATGGGGTCTAATTTTTCAAACATTTTTTAAGCGAATTTGAAATTCACAAATTGCTTCGAAAGTTTTAGGAAATGTTCAAATTATCTCATAAAAAATATGGAAAAAATTTCAGCAAAATATATTCGGTAGCTTTTTAAATAAAAATTAAAATATTAATTACACCTATATTATATAAAGAAATCACGTGACCCACTTGTCAAAATCGTGATTTTTAAAGTTCTTTTTAATTTATATTTAGTGTTGTATCCATCCTTAAACCGCTTTATTTTTGCTTAATTTCTGTGCATCTATATTCTGAAATAACGCAATTACAATATATTTGAATTTAAACTAGCCGCCTTTGGCGACCAGCCTGTTCACTACCCTTGAAAATTCTGACCGTGGCAAACTCGTTGGCGCGACCAACCAGAAAGGTGTAAGGTAACTATTTGAACGGCCAAGAGGTACCTCCCAATTTAGACCGGAACCCAGTGGAGGAGGCATCCACAAGGACCGTACACTCCTTCCCCTACCACCAACCTCTCGGAAGGACTTACGGACCCACATGTTTGCAGCGTTTTTTATATGTGCAGCGTTATCGTACTCTGCGTAAACTTGGCGGCAGTTTTGGCTGTGGCGGGTATCAAACCCGAGCCTACAGAGTGCAACTCCCGCGAGCTAACCACTGGGCTACTCCGCCCTCCGGGACAATCTCCATAACTTTCTTTTTATTTGCCCAATTTAGACCGGAACCCAATGGGAGAGGCATCCACATGGACCGTACCCTCCTTCCCCTACCACCAACCTCTCGGAAGGACTTAGGGACCCACATCTTTGACGTGATCGTACTCCGCCTAAACACGGCGACAGTTTTGGCAGTGGCGAGAATCGAACGCGGGTCTACCGAGTGCAATTCCCGCGCGCTAACCACTGGGCTACCGCGCCCTCCGCGACAATCTCCATAACTTTCTTTTTATTCACCCAATTTAGACCGCAACCCAGTGGGAGAGGCATCCACAGGGACCGTACCCTCCTTCCCCTACCACCAACCTCTCGGAAAGACTTACGGACCCACATGTTTAACGTGATCGTACTCCGCGTGAACACGGCTGCAGTTTTGGCAGTGGCGGGAATCGAACCCGGGCCTACCGCTGACTTCCCGCGCGCTAATTTACAATTTAAAATGACCATATACTAAGCTCTTAATTCCATCATCCTCATTCCATCGTTCCATTGCTCCATCATTTAAAATATCCATAAAATTAAAATATCCATCGTTCCATCATTTTAAATATCCATAAAATTAAAATATCCATTTAAAATATCCACAAAATAAAATACTTATTAAAAATATCCAAAAATCAAAATATCCATTTAAAAAATTCATATCGTTCCATCATTTAAAATAGAAATATAATAATTTCTACAATAAATATGCTAAGCTCTTAATTCATTTAAAACCAGAAGCTCGGGAAACAGAAAGCAAACAATAATTCGGTGTTTTATTGTCCCACCCATCGCTATGCATATTCAGAACTAGAGCTCCTACACTACAGGCTGACTTATCAAACATATTGAAGCCCAGTAAGGTTTCTACAAATACATGGGTTACCATATTTGGCGGTTTAACACATACTCCAAATATTGATTTTTACAGGTATTTGATAATGTTAACAAATATACAATTGAGTTATATTTTTATAAATATGAATTAGATTGGAGTAACATTTTTAATTACGCGATATTTATTAACAAGAATCAAAAATATGATTCTCACTCTATAAGCAGATTAATAAATATAGATGGACATTTTTTTTTCATTATACTCTAAAAATGCAATAAAGTGTATAAAACTTGAAAGATATTTGTGTAACATGAATAAATCTTTAATATATATATATAATTTGAAGCAATTATACTTTAAAATTTGGAAGAAAGAATAACACATTCAGGACTACAAATCACGTTTACTAAGATAAGACTATAACAAATAAATGTCAATAATAATACATACTACAGTTACCGAAATTATAAAATGAGTGTTTAAAATAAATACTTTATATAAAAATAGAAGTTTCAATTACAATATTGCAAAATTTAGATTTCACAAGTATGCTTCTGTACCGGGTATGCAATGATTCTGTCGACTATTTATAAGCCATTTTTTTTATTCCCTCTTCATTTCTGGGAAAGCAAAATTATCTAAACTTTTATCTAGTATGTTTAGAGCAGTTTGGTGCAGAACATCCACCAAAAATTATGTCAATAGTACTTCCTAAAGTGAAAATACGAATAGAGCTAATGCTAATAGATTACGCTTTCGGCCTCCGTGGGCTTCAATATACTTGACGAGTCAGCTCGTATATAGAGGAGCCTTATTCAGACCTAGAGCTCCTCTACTACAGGCTGACTTATCAAGCATATTGAAGCCCATAGGGTTCCATACTACAGTTACAGACATTATAAAATAAATATTTAAAACAAATAATTTATATAAAAAAAGGAAGTTTCAATTAGAATATTGTAGAACTTAGCTCGCACAAGTATGCTCCAGTACCGAGTATCCAATTATTTATTAGCCATTGTTTTCATCTTTCTTTGTATCTAGGAAAGCGAAATAGCCTAAACCCCTTTCTTGAATGATTAGAGCAGTTCGATGCAGAATAATCACCCATAATTATTTCAATTATATTTCCTAAAGTGAAAATACGAATAGAGCTAATGTTAATGGATTGCGCTTCCAGCTATGGTGGGCTTCAATATGCTTGATGAGTCAGCTCGGATATAGAGGAGTCTTATTCAGAACCGTGACGCCACCTCCACCTAGACACAAACCGGTGCCATTGAAACGCGTGCTTGGGGGGAACGGGCGGTGGGAAATGGGAACTTCTTTCAGCCGCCGATGAATTTTAAAATCATGACTTCTTTAAAATTCCGATCCAGCGGTCAATTTTAATTATTTCTTGACCAGATTGGGCTTGTAAGAAAGCCAGATGTTTGAGCTTTCTAAAAATGTAAATTATTAGTCGAAATTATGAGTACATTTTACTATGCGAGAATTTAAAAACCAAAAATCGTTTCTTTGAGCCAAAAGTGACTTTTGTTTTAAAAATCTTTAAAAAATATTAGAATTCGAAATTGAGATTTCAAATTGATATATTTTTACTCGCAATTGTCTGCTCTTTCCGGTGGTGTGGTTTGTTTTTTTCTATGACGTCTGGATCGTGGAGAAAAAAGGCAAAAAACGATCGAAATCGCATAAAACATTAAATAACAAAAAAAATGTTAATTTCAAAATTCGGTTTTCACGTGCCCCCTTCCCACCCCCCCCACCCCCCAAGTCTCCGATTGCCACATTTCGTAGCTCTCCGACGCGCGGTCGCGAAACGTATAGTGTATAAGACACACAGACACACAGACATTGCCTTTTATTATTTACTAGCCGCCTTTCGCGACCAGCCTGTTCGCTACCCTTGAAAATTCTGACCGCGGAAAACTCGCTGGCGCGACCTACCAGAAAGATGTAAGGTAACTGTTTGGACGGCCAGGAAGTGCCACCCAATTTAGACCGGAACCCAGTGGGGTAGGCATCCACAGGAACCGTACCCTCCTTCCCCTACCACCAACCTTTCGGAAGGACTTACAGTCCCACATGTTTAACGTGATCGTACTCCGCGTGAACACGGCTGCAGTTTTGGCAGTGGCGGGAATCGAACCCGGGCCTACCGAGTGCAATTCCCGCACGCTAACCACTGGGCTACCGCGCCCTCAACCCCGTGGAGTTAACAAAGTTTGATTTAGTTTAATGACGTTAAAACTAATAATGAAACTTTAAGGCACCGCGACAATCTCCATAACTTTCTTTTTATTTATATTTTTATTTCTTCAGTGTTTAAGCTTTTCATTAATATCATTTAAAATATCCTCATTTCATAGTTCCATATATCCATTTAAAATATCCATAAATTAAAATATCCATTTAAAATATCCATAAATTAAAATAACCATTTAAAATATCCATATCGTTCTATCATTTAAAATATAAATATAATAATTTCACTCGATGTATACAATACATGACCACAATTCAATCCACCATAACTCAACCATTTAAACTTATAATGACCATATGCTAAGCTCTTAATTTTATCATTTAAAATATCACTCTAACCCGATGCAACGGCTTGACGTCCCCCCATTTCTGGGCGGGGCTGTCGGGGAGGAATCGGAGCTTGGCCGAGAAATATAAAATCATGACGTCTTTAAATTGCGATCCTGCGGGCAATTTTAATTATTTCTTGACCAGATTGGACTTGTAAGAATGTCATATCTTTTACCTTTGTAAAAATGTAAATTATTAGTCGAAATTATGAGTAGTTTTTATGATGGGAGGATTTAAAAACGAAAGTTGTTTTTTTTTAACCGAAAGTTACTTTTATTTTAAAATCTTTAAAAAATATTACGAATCGAAATTGGGATTTGAAATTGATATCTTTTTACTCGCAATTGTCTGCTCTTTCCGGTGGTGTGGTTTGTTTTTTTCTACGACGTCTGGATCGTGGAGAAAAAAGGGCAAAAAACGGTCGAAATCGCATAAAATATTAAATAACAAAAAAAATAATTAAAATTTTAAAATTCGGTTTTCACGTGTCACCTTCCCCCCCCCCCCCCAAGTCTCCGATTGCCAAATTTCGTAGCTCTCCGACGCGCGGTCGCGAAACGTATAGTGTATAAGACAAACAGACATTACCTTTTATTATTTACTAGCCGCCTTTGGCGACCAGCCTGTTCGCTACCCTTGAAAATTCTGACCGTGGCAAATTCTGACCGCGGCAAACTCGCTGGCGCGACATACCAGAAAGATGTAAGGTAACTGTTTGGACGGCCAGGAAGTGCCACCCAATTTAGACCGGAACCCAGTGGGGTAGGCATCCACAGGAACCGTACCCTCCTTCCCCTACCACCAACCTTTCGGAAGGACTTACGGTCCCACATGTTTAACGTGATCGTACTCCGCGTGAACACGGCAGCAGTTTTGACAGTGGCGGGAATCAAACCATGGCCTACCGAGTGCAATTCCCGAGCGCCTACCACTGGACTACCGCGACCTCCACGACAATCTCCATAACTTTCTTTTTATTCACCCAATTTAGACGGGAACCCAGTGGGGGAGGCATCCACAGGGACCGTACCCTCCTTCCCCTATCACCAACCTCTCGGATGGACTTACGGACCCACATGTTTAACGTGATCGTACTCCGCGTGAACACGGCTGCAGTTTTGGCAGTGGCGGGAATCGAACCCGGGCCTACCGAGTGCAATTCCCGCGCGCTAACCACTGGGCTACCGCGCCCTCAACCCCGTGGAGTTAACAAAGTTTGGTTTTGTTTAATGACGTTAAAACTAATAATGAAATTTTAAGGCACCGCGACAATCTCCATAACTTTCTTTTTATTTATTTTTTTATTTCTTCAGTGTTTAAGCTTTTCATTAATATCATTTAAAATATCCTCATTTCATAGTTCCATATATCCATTTAAAATATCCATAAATTAAAATATCCATTTAAAATATCCATAAATTAGAATAACCATTTAAAATATCCATATCGTTCTATCATTTAAAATATAAATATAATAATTTCACCCGATGTATAAAATACATCACCACAATTCAATCCACCATAACTCAACCATTTAGATTTTATAATGACCATATGCTAAGCTCTTAATTTTATCATTTAAAATATCACTCTAACCCAATGCAACGGCTTGACGTCCCCCCATTTCTGGGCAGGGCTGTCGTGGAGGAATCGGAGCTTGGCCGAGAATTGGCCGAGAAATATAAAATCATGACGTCTTTAAAATTGCGATCCTGCGAGCAATTTTCATTATTTCTTGACCAGATTGGACTTGTAAGAATGCCATATCTTTTACCTTTGTAAAAATGTAAATTATTAGTCGAAAATATGAGTAGTTTTTATGATGGGAGGATTTAAAAACGAAAGTTGGTTTCTTTTAACCGAAAGTTACTTTTATTTTAAAATCTTTAAAAAATATTAGAAATCGAAATTGGGATTTGAAATTGATATCTTTTTACTCGCAATTGTCTGCTCTTTCCGGTGGTGTGATTTGTCTTTTTCTACGACGTCTGGATCGTGGAGTAAATAAGGCAAAACTGGCAAAAAACGGTCGAAATCTCATAAAACATAAAATAACAAAAAAAAAATAATTAAAATTTTAAAAATCGGTTTTCACGTGTCCCCCCCCCCCCCCCCCGGGTCTCCGATTGCCGAATTTCGTAGCTCTTCGACGCGCGGTCGCTGAACGTATAGTGTATAAGACACACACAGACATTGCCTTTTATTATATGGATGTAAACACATAAAGATGTAGGATAAGTTGTATAAGAATTGCTGAATTTCTTTAATGCAAATTTATTTAGCTCTGGAGTCTGCAATATAGCTGATATGAATGAAGCATTCATTGATTTTACATAGAGAAGCAGACGATTTTTTCGATGAAGTTTTAAGTATAGGGTTAAATTACTTGTACCTCTCCATGGTTTTAAATTTTTAAATAAATTAAATTGTTGTAGTATTGTGATGAATGAAAGGAATGGAATAAAAGTGCAAGAATGAAAGAAATATTTACAGCTTTTACATAGAGAGCCGGTTAATTTATATTTCAATGACGTCATTTAAATAAAGTTCATTTTTTTCGATGAAGTTTTAGTTTTCAAATATAATAAATTAATGTAATATTGTGATAATTTCAAAAATATTACCGCTGAATTTATCGCATTTTAGAGATGTTTAAATAAAATTGCATTGCAGTTGGGAAGTGTTTCATAATCAATGCTTTATGCATGATTGATTTTTCTTGTTTTAAATCAAATTTACATATTTCATGCATTAAATGATAATCTGTATTAATATTTTTCCTAACAAATATATTGCATATATTTGGATTTTAATATAATACTCTTAAGTAATTATGCTTTTACAATACATCGAAGGTTTTGAACGAAATAACCTGTTCAAATTCATTAAATCGAAACTGCACTCTGCTGTCTGTATTGTTATAGCATAAAACTGGTGAGAAATGCTTTTCAAAATATGATTAAATAATATATTTTTCTATAAAACTCTCCATATTATCTTCATCAATTTGCTATTTTACTTTAAAAATATGGTGATTGCAAATTTCTTGCATATAAATTTCATGGTATATATTTTGCCCAGTAAAAGTAAGCGTACCATTCCGTTCCGGTTAGTTCCTATATAAAAGAAATTTGAACTTCATAATTTTCTGAAAAATAAAATTCCACTTTATAAATTCATTTAACATATAATTATCTATTTCTTGAATATTTTTCTTTTACGAAACATGAATGACTGCGTCTAAAATTTTCACATATTTTAAAAAAATTATTACAACCGGGTAAAATATGGTTTGGAGATAACGTTTTCTACCATTTTAGAGACTTCATTTTGCCATAGTTTACCAAACTTTGTATGATTGCACTACAATGGTTTACAAAAGGGACCATGATGTTTTATTTTGCAAATTTGCCTCCACTTATACTTTTTACATTTCATAGCGGAATTAAATTTAAGGCTTTAAGGGGACGGTGGACGTTGAAATGAGCAAAAATCGACTAAAAAAGTTTTAATATATAACGTTATTTTACACATTTAACATTTGCTTACGGGTGGGACAGCGTCAATCTCAAACGAAGAACCTCCCAAAAAATCAGGTATTTGACAAACCCTATCCCAAACAGTTCTATCCCCCTTTGCAGGCATTGGCGTCCATGGAAATCCCCGACAGAAACATTGCAACTGCTGCAGCAGGTGCAATGTTTCTGTCGGCGATTAACAAACTTTAGAACGCTAGCATGAACCGTTTTCGAAATATTGCACAGTTTTCAAATAAATTCATCAAAAAATCACAGAAAATAAGAAAAAATTATTAACTATTGTGAAATCTGTTCACTTTTCACATGTAATATTATGCGATAAATTTATTATCATCATTCTCGTAGAGCAAGCTCGTTCCATTCACGAGAGAAGACACTTTGGGTGATAGCTCTGTAATTTGACGTCATTAGTCATTCATCTACCCATATAAGACTAACCTATTTCTCCATAAACAATGCTTGGCGAAATTTTAGTGGCGAATTTGGCGGAATATCGCCAACTTGGCCAGTTTTTTAAATGCTGCCAAATTGACGAAAATATCGCCAAATTGATAAAAATGTCACCAAATTAATAAAAATAACGCTGAATTAATGTAAATGAAGACTTATTGATGAAAATCCAATATCTTGGAAAGAATAAAAATCTACTTTAAGATACTTTGGGTAATAGTTTTGTATTTGGACGCCATTAGTAATTTATCTGCTATAAGAATAACCTATTTCTCCGACCATAATGCTTGACGAAATTTTAGTGACGAATTTGGCGGAATATCGCCAACTTGGCGAGTTTATATATGTCGCCAAATTGATAAGAATGGCTCTAAATTAATGAAAATGACAACTAATTGATTAAAATTCAATATTTTGAAAGAATATAAGACTACCATAAGATTCCGCATATAACGCTTGGCAAAATTCTAGCGACGAATTTTGGCAGCATACCGCCAACTTGGTGACTTTTTTAAGTGTTTCCAAATTGACGAAACTGTTGCCAAATTGATAAAAATGTTATCAAATTGATAAAAATATCGTCGAATTGATAAAAATGAAGCCAAATAGGATGCAATATTTTGCAAATTTTTAATTCCGTCATATGATGGTCATACCTCATTTTATTGTATAAGAAATGCTCTTATTATATAAGAAATGTTCTAATTGATGAATTTATTATTAAAATATTTAAATATACGGACTATAGTGCTTACTGAGGATGCTATCAATATTGATAATTGTTAATTTAGAGTTGCGTAACATATAAGTTAATTGGGTACGAAATAGTTTTAGATGTTGTCATCCGGATGTACAATTTACCGCGCCAAATGTACAATTTAACGTTACAAACACCGTGCAGTGGATCTTTTCATCACTTTTTCACCGTTAAAGAAGTAAATCCATTGCATTATATAAGGAAAGTCATCTGCGGAGATTTTTTTATATTTATATCAAAAATAAATGTTTAAAACATTGAAGGTACTTCCATGGTTTGAACTCTCCAATAATCAATATAATAGCACTAATTGTAGAAACAAAATAAAGTTTCTAATATCTCGAAGACGGCCCTTTAATGTCTAAATAATTAATAATTGTGTCCACTCATTTCGGGTTAAATGGATGTATGTGCAAAATATTCGTACTCATTTGATAAGAGTACATTTTTTTATAAAAGAAACATGAAATATCTCGAGGACAACTTTCTTCACATTTAAATAAAAATCATATAGTAAATACCTAGTTTCGTTTCGTAAAACTTTTACAAGTCATTATGTTTTTATAATATTTATTCGATTTTTCAAAATAAATGTTCGAAAAATGGAGGATTTCTCATAAGTTCTTTTACTCCGAAAATTTATAGATCTCGGATGTTCATCGATTGAAATAATCACACCAAATTTTACTAGATTTGCTCCATTTGTTCTAAGATATTTTATAGCACTCCATGTAGAAAAAACAAAAAATTTTAATATTTCCAGAGCAGCTCATGATAATTTCGAAGTACTGATGTCAATTCATTTCAGATTTAAAGAGTTTATAAAGCATTCACTCAATTGATAATAGTGAGCTTATTTCTTTTCTTTTAATTGTTCCACTTTTACTTTCCTCATATACATAGTATAATGTATAAGGAAAGTATTGTGACGGAATCGAAAATTCGAATTTGAGTTTTCAACGGGGGGTGCACGTTTCAAGCATCCCTGAACACGAATCAGACGTTTTTGAGGTGATGTCTGTGTGTGTGTGTGAAAGTATGTGTGTTGATTCGTTCGTGAGATATTGTCTGTGTAGACAATATCTCACGAACGAATCAAGCGATCTGAACAAAATCACAATCAGTGAATACTGGAAGCCTATTGTTTTTACACATAATTGAATGTTCAGAACCCTCTTAAATGTTGAAATGAAATTTTTAAAAAAATCATCAAAAAATTAAAACATTCAATAAAGTTAAGAAATAAGAAATGATTATTTACGTATGTAATGTTTCATTAGAAAACGATTAACATAAACTTTAGAATGCTAGCATGAACCATTCTCGAGATATTGCACATTTTTCAAATAAATTTATCAAAAAATCACATAAAATTAGAAATATATATATTAAATCTTGTGAAATATGTTTATTTTTTATATGTAATATTATGCAATAAATTTATTATCATCATTCTCGTATATCTAGCTCGTTCCATTCACGAGAGAAAACACTTGGGTAATAGCTTTATAATTTGACGTCATTAGTCGTTTATCTACTATAAGACTAACCTATTTCTCCATTTCTTCTTGGCGAAATTTTAGCTGCAAATTTGGTTTTTTAAATGTTGCCAAATTGATGAAAATATCGCCAAATTGATAAAAATGTCACTAAATTGATAAAAATGACATTAAATCAATAAAAATGAAGACTAATTGATGAAAATTCAATATCTTGGAAAGAATAAGAATCTATTATAAGAGAAGATACTGTAAAGTAATTTTAAGGTATTATTTCTACTACTTCCCAAAATCACGCCTTTTGTATGCACCTGTGTAATTTACTTCACTCTAACTCAAACTTCCAATAACCTAATGACTAGAGTTCGACGAAGGAATTACGACATTAACAAACAACATAATTTATTCCAGCTAACTTCGCTGATAACTCAAAATCAATTCGGTATAGATTATTATGTCAACCAGCTGACATAATAATCTATACCGAAATTCAACCTTAACATCTTACTGAACTGAATCTATAATGATCAAACTATTATACCATAGATATATACTCACAACTTGTAAAGGCTATCAACTCGGTGCAAACTTCCACGAATGAACAGAACCACCACACCCGCGCACTCTCGGTAGAAAGATAGCAGCCGAAGCTGAACGACGACTCACGATTTCATCCTTCTCGAATTCCAATATATCCATACGAATCTAACGTCTGCCCCTCTTTATAGTCCAAGTCCTGGCCAGTGGTGAGTACGTGATTCTCGAATTCAGAGTTGCGGAGTTTTGTACATAAATTAGCATAATGAAAAGAAAAATTAGCATACAATAATCATGAATAATAGAATCCTCACAATACTTTGAGTAATAGTATTGTATTTGGACGGCATTAGTCGTTTATCTGCTATAAGAATAACCTATTTCTCCGACCATAATGCTTGACGAAATTTTAGCCACCAATTTGGCGGAATATCGCCAACTTGACGATTTTTTAATGTCATTAAATTGATGAAAATGTCGCCAAATTGATAAAAATGACGCCAAATAGCATGCAATATTTTGCAAATTTTTAATTCTGTCATATGATGGACATACCTTTTATTATATAAAAAATGCTCTTCTATATATCTCCAACTTGGCGATATTTGGCCCCACATTGACTTAAATATCGTCAAAATTGCAAAAATGACGCCAAGTTAATGAAAATGACGCCTAATTGATGAATTTATTATTAAAATATATGGACTATATTGCTTATTGAGTATGCTATCAATTTTGATAATTGTTAATTTAGAGTTTCGTAAAACATAAGTTAATTAGGTACGAAATAATTTTAGATACTGTCATCCGGATGTACAATTTAACGTTACAAACACTGTGCTGTGAATATTTTCATCTCTTTTTCACCATTAAAGCAGTAAATTCATTACGTCATATAAGAAAAGTCATGTGCTTCCAACATCAGATTTTTTTTTTTATTATCAAAAACATAAAGTATCTCAAAAACGCTGCATGCCAGCATCTTAGAAATGATGACATTTAATTTAGAAAACTGGCATATTAAATATCTATTTCAATGATGCAAAAGCATAAAGGATACCAATTTTTGTGTAAAATTTGTTGATCAATAAAATCAACGGACCTCAAAAGTTTACTAATTGAAATAACCACACGAAACTTCATTAGAAATGCTTAATTTGTTCAAGATGATGTTCAATGAAGTAGGCAGAGGCTGTTTAAATGTTAGGAACGAGGCAGTTTAAAAAAATGTCTAATTCTTGAAGGAGTGCCTTTATTTATTATTTTATTGTCTAATTCGCCTTGAATCTCAGTTGTGAGAGGATACATTATTAAAATTATGTTTATATTCTCAGTACTAAAGCATTGTATTTCTTTTAACGCTCTGGTTCTATAACTAATATTTGAGAAAAGTTCAGTGCTTTGTTTTAAAATATTTTTTAGTTTTTCAAACTATAATAAGAATTTCAATTTTGGAACCCCTGTGATATGGCGCATAAGGCGAACGCCTCACCCCTCGCTATGGCCATGCAGACAACATGACCAACTGAGCCAGCTTACTGACATACCGATGATCTTAATTTATCTATTTAAACTTAATGGAGAGACTGATCTAAAAACACAGACAACAAACCGACTTAACTCGTTATATTCAATGCAAGTGAATGGATGCGAACTCACACACACACAGCCTCTGGAATGGGAATCAGACAAGATGACCACTGTGCCAGACAACTCACATACTGGGAATCTTAATTAATCTATTTAAACTCAACGGAGAGGCTGATCAGAAAAAGCGCAGATACCAAAACGATTAATCTGGCTATAGTCTATGCAAGAGGATGGACCTGAACTCACAACTTCTGGAATCAAGCAACGTGACCATCGAACTAGGGAGATCACATACCGATGATCCTAATTAATATATTTAAACTTAACGGAGAGATAGCTCATTAAAAACACAGACATAAAACCGACTTAGCTCTCTATACTTAAAACGAGTGGATGGACTCAAACCCTCAGCCTTTGGAATTAGACAACAGGACCACTGAGCCAGTCAGCTCACATACCGATGATCCTAATTAATCTACTTAAAGAGACTGATCAGAAAAAGCAGATACCAAAGGGACTCAGTTCGCTATACTGTATATTCGAGAGTATGGACCCGAACACACAGCCTGTGGAATTGAAATCAGACAACATAAACACTGAGCCAGCCAACTCACATGCTAGCGATCCTAATTAATGTTTTTAAACTTAAAAGAGACTGATCAGAAAAAGCAGAGCAAGCAAAATAGTTCAACTCGCTGTAAGTGGATGGACCCGAACCCACAGCATATGGAATTGGAGTCAGAGAATATGGAAAATATAGCCAGCCAGCTAACGTACTACTGATCCCATTTAATCTATTTAAAATAAACAGAGAAAGAAACTGATCAGAAAAAGCATTGATACCCAAACAACTGAACTTACTATACTCTATGCGAGTGGATGGACCCGAACCCGCCATATCAGGAATCAGACAACATGACCACTGAGCCAGCAGCTCACATGCCAGCAATCCGAATTAATACATTTAAACTTCACGGAGAGAGAGACTGATAAAAAAAGCACAGAAACCAAAAAGACTGAACTCGCTGTACTCAATGTGAGTGGATGGATCCAAAGTCTTCTGGAATTGGAATCAGGCAACATAACCAACTGAACCAGACAGCCCATATGCCGATGATCCTCATTAATTGTTTTAACTAAACGGAGAGACTGATCATTAAAAACACAGACAACAAAATGACTCAACTCGCTATACTCAATGCAAGGGGATGGACTCGAGCCCATAGATTCAGGAATTGGGATCAGACAATATAGCCACTGAACCAGACAGCTCACACACCGAAGATTTTAATTAATCTATTTAAACTAAATGGAGAGACTGGTCAGAAAAAGCACAGATGCCAAAACGACTCAACTTCCAATACTCAATGCGATTCTATGAACTCGAACCCACAGCCTTTGGGATTGGAATTAGACAACATAACCACTGAGCCAGCCAGTTCAAATACCGGCGATCCTAATTAATATATTTAAACTTATAGAGAGATTAATCCAGGTACCATAGCACAAATACCAAAACGACTTAACTCGCTATACTGAATGTGAGTTGTTGTTGTTGATGTTGTTGAGACCCAGACCGTCCGACCTACCAGAAAGGTGTAAGGTAACTGTAATACTGAATGTGAGTGGATGGACTCAAGCCCACAGTCTTTGGAATTTGGAATCAGACAACATAACCAGTGGACCAGCCAGTTCACTTACTGGGAATCTTAGTTAATTTATTTAAACCCAACGGAGAGACTGACACAAAAATATTGTGTTCCTTTTTCATCATAAACCAAAATAAAACCTTTATTAACAGAATCAAAACATCACACTGCCTTCTATATTACAAACATCGCTCATCTGAGACTACGCTAGTTTAGCGCAAAGTCCTCTTACAAAAAACCACCATTTTCCCACTAAGTTCCTACTAATCTCGTATTTTCTATTTTTTCATAATTTATAACTCTAGCTCTCTGGTCTCAAATGACTTGGTGTTGGTACTGATGGCTGCCAAACGTCCAGCTCTCATAGTGGCAAAGCTACTCTCAGGGTTCGCAGCTTCAAATGGATATATTATTATACTAAATAATACCATCTGGAAAGACTGTACTGGTATATAGAATCAAGGAACAATTACAGATAAGCGCCCTTTGCTATACAATAAACCAAATAAGTCATCCCTACTCCATGGTTATCCTTTATAGTTATTACTGAGACAGCTACTTCTTGGAAATGCCAATCTCATGGCATTCTCTCTTTGAACTAAGTGGTCAATCAAAAAAGTTCTAGTAAGCAGGTGTTTTTGTCGTTACAGTAAATATGCTTCCTGGGGTAAAGAGAAGTTTGGTTTGTGTGCAAGATAGTTTATGGCCCTGTGGTAAGAAAGATGTGAACAAGACTGAATTGAAATATGACATTTAAATTTATAGGATGTATTTTAATACTTTTTTTTTCTGTTTTAATAATCGAAAATTTCATTTTCTGGTTTTTATTAAAATATGAAGTTTGAAAAAAATCTTGAAATTTCCCAGAAGGGGCAATGCCCTCTCCGAGAAATTTCAGCTGATACCCCTTCCTGCAGTTGGCACCTATGATACAGGGTTGTTTCCAAAAGACTAATCAGGTTTATAACATTTGAACCATTAGTACTAGACACATACTTTCAATAGGAAAATTCTCTTGAATCATGAGAAAATTTGTCAAAAATGCATTCAGTTGCAAAAAAAGATATGCAACCATAAAAAATTGAGCTACTGCAGTAAAACTCGACATGCAAATGTCGTTTCAAGAATTATACAAATGATTAAACTATCAGTGCCAATGATGTCATAGGGCTCATGCAATATGTTTGAAAATGATTCACGGAACATCATTTAAAACAACCGGTGTTCTCACTCTCAGGCAATTGGAACTGAATTTTATGCTTTAATACTGAAAGGTGTGTAAAAAGATGCTTTTGAGATGTACTCGACTGCACTATGAACAATTTTTAACACTTTACAACAAAGTTGAAAAGTGTTTATGACTTTGTTCATTCTGTCTGTCTGTCTGTCTGTCTGTTCGTTAGCACGATAACTGCCGTAAAAATGACTTAATCAAAATGAAATTTTTGTATGTTGTTCAGACGGTCTGTAGGACCTATGGGAATATAAATGAATAATATCACCCAATTAGTTTTGGATTGAACCCGGGTTGAAAAAATGAAATACATTGAGCCCTATGGGACCTAATTTTTCAAGCATTTTTTAAGCGGATTTAAAATTCACAAATTGCTTCGAAAATTTTAGGTAATATTCAAATTGTTCCATAAAATATATAAAAAAAAATTCAGCGAAATATATTCAGTAGTTTTTTAAATAAAAATTAAAATAATAATAACACCTCTTATATGAAACGATCACGTGACCATGATATGAATATATCACGTGACCTACTTCAAAATGATATATGCCATCCATCTTGTCTCAAAATTGTGATTTTAAAAGCTCTTTTTAGTTCACATTGAGTGTTGTATATGTTCTAAAACCACTTTATTTCTGCTTAAATTCTGTGCATCTACATACTGAAACAACGCAATTACAATATATTTTTAAGTTTAAATGCTCATCCAAATTTGATTATTTCTCCAACGAAGCCTATTTTTCACCTATGTAAAATGTAAATAGCAAAATATGTAGAATTAGTTGTATTAGAATTGCGGTATTTCTTTAACGCAAAATCAATTAGTCAGTCCATGGAGTCTGCGTAGCTGATATGAATGAAATATTCATTGATTTTACAAAGAGAAGGACGATTTTTTTCGATGAAGTTTTACGCATAGATTTTAATTACTTGTAGCTCCATGGTCTTAATTTTTAAATAAAATAAATTATTATAGTATTGGGATGAATGACATGAATGGGAAATTATTTATGAATGAAATTCTGCTATTATAGAGAGAGCCAGGCGTGTTATTTTTTCTATGACGTCATTTGAATGAATTTCAGTTGTTTTCGATGAAGTTTTCAAATATAATAAATTGTTGTAGTATTATGATAATTCTAAAATTATTACCGAGGAATGTATTACATTTTAGAGATGTTTAAACCAGGCAATTTATATTTTAATGCCGTCATTTGAATGAAGTTCATTTTTTTCGATGAAGTTCTCAAATATAAGAAATTAATGTAGTATTGTGATAAGTTTTAAAATATTACCGAGGAATGTATTGCATTTTAGACATGTTTAAATAAAATTACATTGAAGTTGGAAAGTGTTTCATAATCAATGCCTTAAGTATGATTGATCTTTCTTGTTGGATTTAGAGAGGTCACACCATAGGCCTAAAGAAAACTGGTTAATCCAACAGACAGTTGAAATCTTGGTTGGAGCGATATGGAAGTTGCTCGGCGTTGACAATGGATCAGAAAAAATGCATGCAACTATCACAGAGGTTCAGGATGCCCCAGTCAGACAACTGCTGGAGAGGATCAGGAGAGGTGAGCCATCCACACCAATAGCGTCGCTATCAGCCATTCAAAAGCATTTGACATCCACCATGCATTCTACATTAAGGAATAGCATTCAGAGGCGGGTGGCAGAAGGTGGGATTTGGTGCAATGTCCATTAAGGTGCCAATCATTGAACCTCAACATAGGTAGAACTATCTGAATTGGTGTCAAGCTCAATCAGCCAGGACAATGTCCGATTGGAGACAAGTTGTCCTTAACTAGGAATCCAGCTTCTCTCTGTGTTGATGACTGCCACACATGTATATGAAGGAGGACTGGCCAGTGCTCTGGCGTGGACGGGGGTCTCCCCTCAGTTGTGAGGGGCGAAATCCGTCTCCTACGAACTTCTCAACCATCAGTGCTTACGTTCCCGATTAGAGCAGGTACACTCACAAACTTTGCGAGAGACTCTATAAAGTAAACTGAGAGGTCAATTCGCCTTTGCCTTATATAAGGAACTGGTAACATGTCAGAGGAGGAGAGTGAGGTAGTAGAAGCGGAAGAAAGAATAGCCACTGAAAAGATTGATGAGGAAACGGACATGGAAGATTTTGTTAAATTGGCTTTAAATTTTAATAACATATTACAAGGCTTAGTAGGTGGTATTAAAGGCTCAGAGGCATACAAATTGTATATGCAAAACTAGATAGATGGGCTACTAACAATTTTAATAACGCAGCAGAATGTGATTGCTAGAGATAGAAGAAGTGAAGGAGAGGGTAGGGTAGAAAAACCTACGCTCAATCAGTAAAGGTTACAGATAAAGAATTTAAGGCAAGACCACAAATTAAGAGAGGGATGTCAGCAAGTAGAGGTAAAAAAGCCTTTGTGGCGACAATATATCTGAAAAAGGATATAAGTTCAGATAAAACAAAAAAAGAGATTCAATAATTAATTGATCCATTAAAACTGAAAATTGGAATAACGGCTGTGAGAAAAATTAGAAGAGGAGGGATTCTAATTGAATCAAAAAGTGAAAAAGATTTAGATATCCTAATTCAAGAGTTTAAGGAGAGATGAGTTAAAAGGGGATTTCAGTATGAAAAGCCGAAAAAGAGGCAGCCACAAATAATTATATATAATGTGGATGAAAAACTAGTAAAAGAGGAATTGAGAAATAAAATAATAGCCTTTATGAAGAACTTTCCGAAACTGCATCTATTGAAGTGAATAACAGTTTTAAAGGAAGAAGAGGTTTAAATTGGATCATTAATGTGGATCCAAAAACTTTTGCTGCATTGGAAAAGAAAGCGAAACCTTGGATAGAGTTGAATAGATTGTCATGAGTACATTAGAGCTAAAATATGTTATAAATGTTGGCAATATGAACACATAGGAAAATACTATAGGAATCCTGTCATATGTGTAAAATGTGGAGGATTAGACCACAAACAAATGGAATGCGAGAATGATATTAAATGTAAAAATCGTGTAATACACAATGCAAAATTTGGCTTCTAACTAGAAACAAATCATCTAATGAATGATAAAAGATATTGAATATATGAAAAGGAATTGGAATTTGTCATTTCAAGAGCTGATTATGTCTAGTTACCCTGTTAATAAAGTTTGTAAATGTACTTTTATTAATTTAAATCATGCCAAAGCAACAAATTACCTATTGGTACAATAGGCGCCGACTACGGGGGGCACAGGGGCACCAGCCCCTGCTGAAATTTCCCAGAGGGGGACATAGCCCCCTCGGGGAAATTTCAAGATATTTTTTCTAACTTCATTTTTTTTTTACTAAAAGCCAGAAAATGCAATTTTCAATTATTAAAACAGAGGAAAATGTGAAAAAAAATTCCTATAAACGTAAATGTCACATTTCAATTCAGTCTTGTTCACATCTTCCTTACTACAGGGCCATAAACTATTTCACATGCAAACCAAGTTCCTCTTTACCCCAGGAAATATGTTTACGCTAATGACGAAAACACATGGCTACCAGAATCTTTTTGATTGACCACTTTGTTCAAAGAGAAAAAGGAATATTGACAACCATGAGAATATGAGATCGGCATTTCCAAAAAGTACTGTCTCCAGTAATAACTATAAACGAGAACCACGAAGTAGAGGATGACTTATTTTGTCTACTAGCTACCAAAGATCTCTAATTTGTAATTGCTCTTTGTTACGGCCTACGCACCGTTTCCAGTCCTTCGAGTTTTGCATAAGCAAAGGTGCTCTAATTTGACTACCGCGGCGCACGCAGTTCTACGAAGCTCGAAGTGCCCGTGGCAACACCAGTATATTGGAGGCTCGAGACGGAGAAGAAAAGAGTCGTCATGGTCGTCGTAGTCGTAGTCGAAAGAATCGCTGAGAGGACGAGGCATCGCATCCGGATGGAAAGGAAGACAGACGATCCGACCGCACTAAAGTTTCTAGTTGGAATAAGCAATTGGACGCATGTATTATGCCGCAATTTGTAAAGGACAAAAGTCTTCAACAGACGTTTGTAAGTAGTTGGTCAACGTATAAATACAGTCCACTCTAAGAATCATAGTCGTTCATTTCAAGGCAATTCATGCCAAAACATGGTCCGTCGAGCCGGAGCTTGACCTTTGGAAATCGTTTGGAATCATGAGTTGGACCTAGTACTTGGATTTGGAAATCGTGTGGATGCTTTCGTTTGGATAGTAAGATAGCAGCAAGCATGGCGAACGAAGAACTAATAACGCTCAACCGTCGTCGAGGTGGAATAAAAACGGCAATAAAAAGACTGCAGACCTTCATCGTAGATGCCGAAGAAAGTGAAGATTTGGTACCAGTTGGGTTGCAAGTGAAAGTAGAAAAGGTACAGAAGTTGCTTGGTCAAGTAGAAGAGCTTCGCTTAGAGTATTATAAGTTCACGCCTGATGAAGATTTGGAGAGTGTAGAGGACCAACTAGCAGACATCGAAACAGACATTTCAAATATAGAGGTAAGCCTCAAACGTTTCTATATCTCATTGTCTAGTTTAAAAGATACCAATAACAGTTTTAAAGATTTGAAGAGTTCTGAAGTACATGTAAAGTTGCCTGAAATTCCTTTACCTAAATTTTCTGGTTATTACGAAGACGAATAACTTTAAATCCCAGTTTAATGCTTTAGTTACATCAAATGTTCAGCTTTCGGAATCTCAGAAACTGTATTATTTGCAGTCATGTTTAATAGGAACGGCTAAGCAAATGCAAACGGTGGAAGACACATTTTCTTCCTTGTTTAAAGCCCTTGAAAATAGATATGATAACAAAAGATTAATAGTAAATACTCATGTAAATGAATTGCTATCCATTGAACAATTGCATTTTGAATCCGCAAAAGATTTGCGATCATTAATTGATAAGTTACAGAAGCACTTAAGAGCACTAAAAACTATGCAATTAGAACTAGACAAGTTGAGCGAAATTATGTTAATTAATATTGTGCTGCAAAAATAGATAAGGAATCACGCAAGCAGTTTGAAATGACAATAGCCTCAACCGATTTAACGGATTGGAACACATTTCTTAAATTTCTAGAAAAGAGATGCCAAATCTTAGAAAATATTCAAAGTAAAGCACCTCACTTCAAATCGAAAGTTCATTCTCCTCAAAGGGGTAAAACTAGAAGCTTAGTAACAAAAGTCACAAACACTTCGACTTGTATTATTTGTAACAAAACCACACGCAATTTTCAAATGCGAATCATTTCTCGCAGCCACTCCAGTGGAACGGTATGAGCTAATTAAGAAGCATTTCTTGTGTATAAATTGCCTTAGTAGTAATCATAAAGTTGCTTTATGTCAATCCCAGAATGTTTGTAACAAGTGCAAATCAAAGCACAATTCACTTTTGCATCGCCCTACTGGGACTTTCAATGCACGAGATGCGCAAGGAATGGTGGTCAAAGAAACCCCAGAATCGTTTACGACAGATCGTAATGTAAATCGAGAAGATAGTATAGAAGTTACAAATACACTTTCGGCATGCCTCGCAACGACAAAGAAAACTGTTTTACTTTCGACAGCAGTTTTATGGGTTCAGAATAGCTCTGGACAATTTGTAAAAGCAAAAGTAGTTTTAGATAATGGATCGCAATCAAATTTCGTAACGAATGAATTTGTTAATTACGCAGGATTAAGAAAGGAAAAAATAAACATTCCAGTTTCAAGTTTAGGTGGGATCACCACAACTATAAAATCGCAAGCATTTGCTACCATAACAAATGGTAATGGCTCATTTTCGGCCTCATTGAATTTTTTAGTTGTTCCGAAAATAACGGATATTGTTCCGGCAAAAAGGATAGACATACAAAATGTAAGAATTCCTCCGCAATTTATGTTAGCAGATCCAAGTTTTGAAAAGCCATCAAAAATTAACATGCTGATTGGAGCAGAAATCTTCTTCGAAATTGTTAGAACCGAACAAATTCGCACTTCGTTAAAGTCTCTCCTTTTTCAAAATACTGTTTTTGGGTATATTGCAAGTGGTTACATTGAAAGCCAAAATCAAGCAGCTAGTTTTTGCGGGCTTACATCGCAAGTCAACAATATTGAAACCACTCAAGAGAAATTTTGGAAATTGGAAGACGTAAATTTAAATGAACGCATTTTAAGTAAGGAAGCTGAAGACTGTGAAGCGCATTACAAAACGACACACAGACGCGACAAGGATGGTCGTTACATAGTTCAAATGGCCATGAAGCAGGACTTGCATAATTTGGGGGAATCAAAACTTATTGCTGAAACAAGATTGAATCGGTTGCATCAAAGATTGTCCAAAAACTTCCCAATGCTGGAGCTTTATCGGGATTTCATGCAGGAATATGAAGCATTAGATCACATGGAAAAAGTAGACGAAACTACCCTTCCTAAAACCTATTACTATCTTCCGCATCACGGTGTTTACAGGCCGGGTAAGACAACTACGAAACTTCGCGTAGTATTTAATGCATCATCACCCACAACCTCGGGTAAGTCACTGAATGACTTCCTATTAAAGGGAGACGTCGTAGAGATAATTTTGACATAATATTGAGATTTCAAACATATAAATTTGCATTTACCGCAGACATTACAAAATTACAAAAATGCTTCGACAAATTCTTATTGAACCCTCTCAAAGAGACTTTCTTAGAATTTTATGGGCTCGCAATGCGAATGAAAACCTTACTACTTACAGGTTAAAGACTGTTACTTATGGAACAGTAAGTGCCCCATTTTTGGCAATTAGAACTTTAAGACAACTCGCTCAAGATGAATCCTTACACTTTCCATTAGCATCGGAAATTGTTATGCGGGATTTTTATATGGATGATGTTCTTTCTGGAGCGCAAAATATTGAGACAGCGCAAAAGATACAACATGAATTAATAGCTTTACTTCAGAAAGGGGGTATGTCACTACACAAGTGGACTTCTAACTCACCTAATCTTTTTAATAGTTCCTTAAATTCAAATCAAGAATGGAGTTTTCAAGTAGATAAGCCTTCAATCGTAAAAGCATTAGGCATGAGTTGGCAACCCGAGAAAGATCAATTTCTATTCAAAGTAGATTTTAAGACTGAATCGATCGTTAACCAAAGAAATGTTTTATCACTTATTGCTCGCTTATACGATCCACTAGGGCTCTTGGGTCCTGTTGTATGCAAAGCAAAAATATTTCTACAAAAGCTTTGGCTACAAAAATTGAACTGGGAAGAACCATTATCGCAACCTCTTGCATTGGAATGGTAAAAATTCGTTGCTTCTTTAAAGGCTATTCAAGAACTACGAATTCCACGTTGGATTCTTTCTGACAATTGCAAAAAGCTCATATTACACTGTTTCGCGGACGCTTCAGAAGTAGCATATGGGGCCGCAGTTTATGTTCAGTGTATCTTGTCAAACAACATTGCATCAGTCAAACTAGTGTCTAGCAAATCTCGAGTAGCCCCACTAAAGACAATCTCAATACCTAGACTCGAATTGTATGCTTGTTTGTTAGCATCACAGCTAATGCAAAAGGTTCAGCAATCATTAAACATTAATTTAGATGTTGTAATTCTATACACAGACTCCACAATTTCATTAGCTTGGATTCGCACACCACCTCATCAATTGAAAAGTTTTGTGGCTAATCGAGTCACAAAAATACAAACTTTGACGAAAGATTGCATTTGGCGGCATGTGCCATCCAGTTTGAACCCAGCGGACATTATCTCTCATGGAAGTTACCCTCAAGAACTTTCAACCCTGAAACTGTGGTGGTATGGCCCAATGTTTCTTCAGGAGCCGAAAATTACCGCCCTCGATGAAGAAACAATCGAATTCTCCACAGACTCTCAGTACTTGGAGGAATTCAAAAAACTTTCAGATATAACTTTGAGTTCCACAACAGACAAGTTATTCTGGAATGATTTTCTTGATTTGAGTAATAGTTATATGAAATTAATTAGAATTTTAAGTTATATTTTCAGGTTTATATACAATCTTAAGAACAAGATAAGACGCACAGGTCATCTGACGACTGAGGAGTTGAAAGAAGCTCGAAACCAGTTAGTAAAGACTGTTCAGGTATCAGAATTTTCTAAAGAAATAAAAAGGTTAAAAGGTCAAGAATCATTGAAAAGCAGTCCAATAAGGAATTTAAATCCCTTTCTAGACTCCATAGGTGTATTAAGAGTAGGTGGCCGTCTGATATAGGCAAAATTATGCATAGATAAAAGGTTCCCTATTTTACTTCCTCGTAACCATCGGTTAACTTATTTGATTATGCAGTATTATCATTTAATAAATTTGCACGTCGGTGCCCAAACACTCCTATACTGTATTCGACAGAAGTTTTGGCCATTAAATGGCAGAAATACGGCAAGAAAGGTTGTATATAACTGCATTGTTTGCTTTCGCAACAAACCAGTGAATGCAAGACAGATAATGGGATCGCTACCAGCTGAAAGGGTAAATCCTGGAGCCCCTTTTGATTTAAGTGGGGTCGACTTTTGTGGTCCCTTTTATATAAAATATAAAAATCAGAGAAAAGGGACTTTATCAAAAATTTACGTTGCCATCTTCATCTGTTTTGCGACAAAGGCAATCCATTTAGAAGTTGTATCAGATTTGACTTCATCGGCATTTATTGCAAGTTTGAAACGATTCTTTGCACGACGCGGCAAGAGTTCGGTAATTTTTAGTGACAATGGAACCAACTTTGTTGGAGCGAACGCTGAGTTAAAAAGACTACATTCGATTACTAGCTCTCCCAGTGAAGACATTGCTAATTATCTTTCCAATGAAGGAATAAGTTGGAAATTTATCCCTCCTAGTTCTCCAAATTTCGGTGGGTTATGGGAAGCAGGAGTAAAATCCTTCAAACACCATTTGAGACGTACGATAGGAATGTGTAAACTCACGTATGAAGAATTTACCACAATAACTTCCCAAATCGAAGGAATTCTCAATTCAAGGCCGTTAACTCCCTTGTCTACTGATGTTAATAATCATGAGGTTTTGACACCGGGGCATTTTTTAATTGGCCGACCCATAAACGCAACTGTAGAACCTAATCTTTCGGAGATAGCGGACAATAATCTATCTCGCTGGCAAAGAACGACAAAATTCGTACATGTAATTTGGAAACACTGGCAGAGAGATTATTTAAATACCTTGCAGCAAAGAACGAAATGGTTTTTTAAAAAGAACAATGTACAAAAGGACGCATTGGTTCTCATCAAGGAAGACAATTTACCACCCTGTAAGTGGGTACTTGGCAGAATTGAACAGGTCATTCCAGGATCTGATGGTAATATTAGAGTGGTGCTGATAAGAACTAAGAATGGACTTATCAAAAGCTCCATTTCAAAAGTTTGTGTATTACCCATTGAAAAAATGTAAAATTAGTTATTTATTATTTGTAGATGTGCAAGCTGTCCTCTACAGTTAGATTGAAAATTTAGATTTTCTTATTTCATTCATATGTTTTGTGTAATATAGGTTGGGTTGAAATCATATTTCAACGCCGGGCGGTATGTTACGGCCTACGCACCGTTTCCAGTCCTTCGAGTTTTGCATAAGCAAAGGTGCTCTAATTTGACTACCGCGGCACACGCAGTTCTACGAAGCTCGAAGTGGCAACACCAGTATATTGGAGGCTCGAGACGGAGAAGAAAAGAGTCGTCATGGTCGTCGTAGTCGTAGTCGAAAGAATCGCTGAGAGGACGAGGCATCGCATCCGGATGGAAAGGAAGACAGACGATCCGGCCGCACTAAAGTTTCTAGTTGGAATAAGCAATTGGACGCATGTATTATGCCGCAATTTGTAAAGGACAAAAGTCTTCAACAGACGTTTGTAAGTAGTTGGTCAACGAATAAATACAGTCCACTCTAAGAATCATAGTCTTTCATTTCAAGGCAATTCATGCCAAAACACTCTTCGATTCTATATACCAGTCCAGTACCATAATTCCAGGTGGTACTGTGTATAATAGTATATCCTTTTGTAGCTGCGAACCCCGCAGGTAGTTCTGACTCTGTGAGCGCCGAACGTTTGCCAGCAATTAGCACCAAATCGTTTGAGAGCAGAGAGCTAAAGTTATAAATTATGAGAATAGAAGTAAAGTTATAAATTATGAGAATAGAAATATCCGATTCATAAGGACTTCGTAGGAAAATTGTTACTTTTTGTTGAAGGACTTGGCATATATTCAACTGGTGTGGTCTCAGATGAGTGACGTTTGTAGTGTTGAAGGCAGTGTAATGTTTGGGTTCTGTTAATAAAGGTTTCTTTTCGCTGAGTGGAAGAGCTGGTGTACAGACGTACTTGTGTGAGCTCCGGACTTTTCTACCACGTGGAATACTTTTCGCTTGTTTTTTCTTGTCTTACTACGTTTGGATGTATGCGAATTTAGTTTAGATTGGCCATGTCGGACGGAGTGACAAAAAGCAAGGATGCGAGGAATGTGAAAGCTGTTTACAAAACGAAAGGACTTCTAAAAAGCAGGAAACTGATGAAAGGAACTGTGAAGAAGCCTTATGTCCCGGGGGCATATCTGCAAGCTGATATTGGACCAAGTGATATGGATCGTGAACCAGAGGTAAAGGACATCAACTACGTAACGGCAACGACTTTCGAGACAGAATACCTAAAGACTTTGGGAATCCCAAAAGAAGAAATTCCAAGAAACTCCTTCAACTGGAAGGTGGTGACTCATTTCTCCTGCTACGACTTCGTCATTGCAAGACTAGAAGAGGAACTCGAGGACGAGGATATTGAATGGAACCAGCAAAAGTTCCTTCAAAAGATAGCCACAGGTAGTATCTCTGATGCTTCTTTATTGCTGCAATCCCCTGACCCAAACATGTTAGTTCACCGTGATACGTATAATTTTATCTATGATATGATCAAAGAGTGGAAGAAGAAATCGGATGACGACTTGTATATCATATAAAAGGACGAAATGTTCAAAAAAATAGAGGGGTTTATCACCCCAAATTCTTGGAAAAAAACCTAAACTTTCGGTACAGCCTGAAAAAGTAGATGTGCAAATTGAAAATAAATTCTCCGACTTAACGGTTGAGGAAGCTACTATGGTTGATGCACCCCCCCCCCCTAAGGATAGAGTCTCCTCTTGCTATGTGGACTCCTCAAGCGATTGGGGAGCCCTCATAGAGGAACTAAATGGAATGTTAGGTTCTAAAGTTCAGGGCCTTCTTATGGGAAGGGTGATTCGAATCATTCCTGGGTCCATTGAGGATTACAAGAGTGTACAGAGTCATCTGACCCTTAAGAAAATCCCATTCAATTCTATCACATTGAGAAATGAGAGACCAAAGAAAGTAGTTATAAAAGGCCTCCCATCGAACACCGACAGTGAAAAAATCAAAATTGCCCTTGTAAACGAAGGACTTAAAATCATCAGAATTTCCGAGCTAAGGAATAGGAAAGATAGGACCGCCCTCCCCATTTTTCTGATAGGCCTCGAGCCTACAAAGGACTGGACGAGGGTTTATGAAATTAATAGCCTCTTTTGTATGAAGGTCAAAATCGAAGCTTTTAAAAGTAGGGGATTTAAAATGTGCTACAACTTCCAGCTCTTCAATCATCACAGCGATCAATGTACCCCCCCCCCCCCCGTTGTTTAAAATGTGGCGAAGGCCACCCGAGTAGGGAGTGCACCAAAACTAGGGAAACCTGAGTTAAATGTTGTAACTGCGGCGGAGAACAACCCGCCAATTTTAGGCACTGCCCCTAAAACTCCTGGAGCAGTAAGAAGCTAAAAATAACAACCAAAACTTAAAATCGATTCCCCCCCCCCCCAGTCTTGGTGAGGGAAAACTTTCCACCTCTTCCTTCAAAAAGCATCCCCCCTGTTCAGAAAGTGCAGGCGAGTGCTGAGACGGTTTCAGGAAAAACCGGAGAGCACTCTGCCCAGGCACGACCTGACACAAGACTAGACCCCCTCAGACCTCGAATGCATTTCTCGACCTCTTGAAATTTTTCAAGGAGGTCGAGAGATACTTCGACCTGAGCAACCTACAGGATATCTTAAACTCCATATTTAAAGTTATAACCTCGGATAATGATCCAATGACAAAAACATTCTACGTCATTAAAATGATCGCCGACTTAAAGCCCCAGTCCCCCCCCCCCCCCCCCAGAATTAAACTTTAATTCAGGGACTGCAGCATGGAACATCAGGATACTGCCTTCTCCACGTCTTGCTCACCAGCTCCTTCCAACACGTGCTATTGCACCACCTTGTGTCATCACCGGCCCTTCTCTGGACTCAACTGACGCCCCGCCCAATCTGGGGCGCTCTCATGGACTTATCGAGAAATACACAGCTAATGTCAAAGGTTCATACATCTAAAGCGGAAACCGCAGATATAGATGTCTTTTGGTGTCAGATGCTTCAGAACTATAACGACCCAACGGAGGGAATAAAGGTTTCATTTCGGTTTGTGATGAAAAAAGAACGCGATATTTCTGTGCTATTTGTAAATGTTGTGTTTCGGTTTGTAATTAAGAAAATATACTTATTTTTCAAGGATAAATATAAATTAGAACAGAAAAAATTTCTTATTGCTTGAGAAATCCCCAAACTGCTGAATGACCTGCATATTATATTAAAAATCATTCATATGTTCACCTAAGAGCAACATTATATGGTAAGTATATATATGTTACAATAGCTCTGAAAATTTGCATCGCATTATGCAAAATTGTACTGATAGGTGTTTTTGAATTAAGTAATATATCTATATTATAGCTTTCGTTTAAAGGGCTTACTGAAACACGGCAATGCTACAATTTTACCAAAAATGGGATTTTTCCAGAAATAGCTGCATACAGCTAGATATCATTTGATGGGAAAATCTCAGTTTGGAAAAAAATGCTGCTAGTCATATGCTATTGTTCCTAGCCCTTCATTTATATGTTTATAATTTCTTAATGAAACTTGTTTTTACATATCTTATACAACTGATGGGATGGACAACCAGATTTATATAATTTATATGTGACGAAATCTTAAGGTTTTTTCACATATCCTAACTCCAACTTTGATTTTTATTGTTTTAAACGTATTATATTTTACCCTTTATGGGTATGGATCAGGCTCGGATACTAGCTCCGAGACTGGCCCAAGAGAAACGGGCTATGATCATCCTTTTCAACTACTTCGGCCCATCATGCACATTATTAATAATGAAAAAATTAAGTGCAATGGACCCGGCCTACCAGGAAATCGCCAGAGATCTCACCGGCCATATCCAGGTTAATAAACAATATGCTGGAGAGCATTACGTGGCGAACTCTTGTAGTGCCTTGTAGCCCTTCCCCCACTTTTGAAGAGAGAAAAATGCAATGTGTAGACGATATGGTATCTGGTAAGTCAACGAGAGAATGAGTTTTGGAGTCTAAGAGTTCAAGTTGGATAACTGGTAAACTAGAGTAGAACAGGACTAAAAGAAGTTTTTGTATAACTTTAACGTACAATAAATAAAACTGCTGATTTCTTTCTTTCGACCCAGACCGTCCGACCTACCCGACAGTGCAAGGTATCTATTTAGATTTTAGACCGTAGGGACAGTGCCACCCAATTTAGGCCGGAACCCAGTGGAGGCGACATCCACAGGTACCTGTGGCACTAAAATTGAAGTTATACTTTTAAATATTAAATTTATTAAGATTGACATGGGCGTAAATTCGTACATATTGAACTTATTAATTAAAATTATACATTGCTTTATTGTGCCGTTATAAACCTTCCAATTATTTACTTTTGCGAGTCCTGTAAAGGAATAATTAATTAATATAATACTAAATGGATCACACCATTTAAACTTTAACAAAAAAACATTTATTAACACATAACATACTTAATTACAATAATTTATCATATTATTAATTATTTAGGAAGATAGCATGTGAGACCCTTAACCATATACCTAACGTATTTAATAACCTGTGGATATTTGAGGAACACATACCTTCAATTTGAGCCTTGTTAGCAGCAAGTGATTCATCTCGTATATAGTTACTCACACTAACTCGTAGTGTAATGCATCCACTCGTAACTTCGTCGACCACTGCCGACTCAAACACTCCACTTATTTCATGCTCTTAGGCTGTTCTCTCCGCAAGTCATAATTAAGTAATCTGCTGCGAGTCGTTCTCCCGCACCAGTATTAGCACAATTCTCAAACTAGTCGTTATTAAGTCATATTAGTATATCTCTCCTCGTTCTTAAGTCATCACCAGTAACTTTTTTCCACTAGTCGTTCTTCTTCGGTCACAGGTTGTGGTTCCCTCCTTTTTCGGGGGTGTCATTTCCCCCTTGTTTTCATTTGTAGCGCTCAGTGTGACGCAACAAGCTCCTTTTTCCATTGGTTACTTATTTAACCAATGGAACCATTCCACATCCTCGTAAGGACCAGCTCGGCCCCCTTGTCTTGGCGCGCCTAAATTTATGGTTTTCTGACTTTTAGGGTCACGGGTTGTAAAACTCGGTGCCATCCAGACTGGCAGTATTGTTTGCCGTTTTGACCATAATAAATAAACGGCATAAAGCTGTCTCACCAAAGTGTGAGATCGATTTCTGGTCTCACAGTACCGTTCCCTCTTTTTCCAGCCACCAACAGCTCTAAAGGATTTTCGAACCCACAGAGTTAACGTACTCGTACTTCGATTGAACAAGGGGACAGTTTGGACAGAGGCAGGAATCGAACTTGTATCCTCCACGTACAATCCCTGTGCCTTAACCACTGGACTATCCCACCCCAAAACTGCTGCTTGTAAAACAATAACTTACAAAAATTCCTTGAAGAAAGCAGACATATATCAGTTAGGTGACTACAGTTGCTTCAATGGCATTATAAGCCCCTTTCGACAGGCTAAGATAACAAGCAGTATGTGCTCTTAGCAACCACTAAGAACGAACTGCCGTTCATTAGGCAGTTCGTTTTTTTTTTTTGTTTTTTTTTTTTGTTGTTGTTAAGGGGTGCATACTGTTCTTTTGGCCTAAAGTAGGGAGCTTATAATATCTTCGAAACAATTTAATCACCTAATGGATATGTTTGCTTTCTTCAAGGAAGTATTGTAAGTTATTATAGCTTTATAGAATTCAACTTTGAATCTTTTGTATAACTTTGTCGGATTGTGTCTCCCCTGAGATTTTGAAAACTCGGCGCCTATGATTGGTACAAGAAATTATTAATGAAAATGTAAATATAGTAATGGTAAATGAACCATACTATTTTAATGGGGAAATTGTGGGATTTCCATTGAAATATACTACTGTTTTTAAAGTTGGACAACCAAGAGCAGATTTTATAATTGATCCAGGAACTCATTTTACTGTCTTATATAATACAAGAGACATTGTGACCATACAAGCCACTATAGGCAGAGTGGAATATATATTTATTACAATCTATTGCCCACCTTCAGAAGACTTGGAGAATAAATTAAGTGAATTACAGAATATTACTTTGAAATATAGCAAGGAAAAAATTATGATATGTGGAGATATTAATGCAAAATCAAGTGTTTGGAGTCTACGTCCAACAGTCGATAGAGTACATGAAGTTTTAGAATTTGTAAATAATAATGGTTTTAATATTGTTAACAAAGCTGATAGTAAACCTATGTACTCAAGTACTAAAGGTAGTAGTTGGATTGACCTGTGTATGGTCAGTAACATTATAGAAAACCAAATTGAAAACTGGGAAATCTCAGATAAAATATCTATGAGTGATCATAATTATATGAATTTCAATTTAATAGAAAATAGTACAATCGAAAACTCTGAAATAAGATGGACAATCAGTAAATTGAATTGGATAGAGGTTAAGAGAGAAATTGCAGAACTAGTAAAAAGAAAAAATCATATTGACTGTAATACGGATATTAGTATAATGGTGGAAGAAATAGAAGAGGAATTAGTGGAGATCTGCTAAAATCATAGAATAACTAAACCTAAGAAAAAGACCAAATATGCAATTTAGTGGAATAAAGAATTAGAAGTAAATAGAAATAAAATAAGAGCATTAAAACGTTTCTTTCAGAAAATTTATGATCCAGATTTGAGACTACAGAGAAAAATTAGATTTAAGAGGGCATTTTCCTTGTATAAAAGGGAAATTAGCAAAGCTAAGTCAGAAGGCTTTAAGAAATACATAGAGAGTATAGTAATTAATAATTCCTTTGGGTACCATATCAATTAGCAACAGATAAGAGAAAGAGGAAAAGTGGATTTAGTAGAATCCTAAAAGAAGATGGAACCTAAACTGAAGGTTATACCCAGTCTTTCCAAGAGGTTATAAAGTTTCATTTTCCTAGAACTAACAGTGAATGTGATAACGCAAGTTATGAAAGTGGAATTAATCATGAATTCATAGATGAAGAATTACATGAGGCCATAAATGAAATGGCAAATGGTAAAGCACCAGGTAAAAATGGGATAACACTAGATATTATTAAAGAATTATATTATTCTGATAAAATGCGATTTTTAAAAATTTTTAACCAATGTTTGTGTAAAGGAATCTTCCCAACAATCTGGAAGCAAACGAAAGTGGTGCTATTCCCAAAAGATGGGAAAATTTTAGAAAATCCCTCTTCATATAGACCAATATGCCTCCTACTAGTATGGGGGGGGGAAGATATTGGACAAGATGATTGCGAAGCGATTAACATTAAGTGAAAACCAGTTTGGATTTAAGAAAAATAGAAGCACCGATGTGGTTGTTGAGTGGTCAAGGCAAGCGTTTCCGTAGTAATCGCTCGACCGCCACGATGTGGGTTTGAGCCCTACGTAAGGCATGGATGTTTGTGTTGTGGGCGCAATGTGATCCATCCCCCTCTGGTGCACCTGGGGCAACGTCAATAGATGGCTAAATGGTTCACACTCTGGCCGCTGTAATAAAGGCGAATGACGAAGGTCAAAGTGCCTGGCCATTTGAAAAAAAAAAAGGAAAAATGGAAGCATGATTGATGCTTTGAAAAGTTGTTTTCAAACGTAAATGAAAGTAAAAATAACAAATGGAATACTTGTGTTATTACGCTGGATATTACAAATGCATTTAATAGTGTAAAGTGGAATGATGCGCTGACCTTGCTAAGGGAATATAAAACACCAACTAATATATACAATATATTTATTAGCTTCTTATATAATCATAGAAGGAGAGGACACTCCACATACTTATGATTTGGGAGTTCCACAAGTTTCTTGTTTGAGACCAATACTTTGGCTTCTAATAGCAAACGAAGCACAGTTTGAATCCAACATTAAAGTCCAAGCCTTTGCAGATGACTTCATACTTATTTTAACAGCGCCAGCAGTGACGCACTTTGAACAAAGTGGTACCCAAGCAGTAAGTATGATGGAAGAATGGGCAAAAAAGTATGAGTTAAAAATTAGTTATGAGAAAACTAAAATATAAAATAATTCCTATTACAAAGAACTCTACAAATTACACAGGGATAAAGTTGTATAACAGGCGAATTGGTAAATTAAAAGTTTTAAAATACTTGGGTATTATTATAGAGGAAAATCTCAAATAGAATCTCACTTTGCAAGTATAAAAGAAAAAGTTGGTAAATACCAGAATAAAATAGCTCGATACTTATGAGCTACTTGGGACTTGAGAGCAGAAGTAAGAAAAGAGATCTACTGGGTGGTCAGAATTAAAACCCCCCTACTCTGAGCTCTCTATAGATCGAACTACTCAGTGTAAAGGCTCCAAAATTGTTGATCATACTATTCAAGACATGGGGAAAGGGATTACGCGAAAAAAAAAATTAGTTCCAGAAACACTGATAGGTGGCGCTATACAATAGAAAATATGCTGAAAAGACACAAAATACACATTTGTAGCACATTTTATTCGAACGTACCAAACATTCATATCACAAGGACCTTATCGACGCAAGGAATGCTACTCAATATGGTCCCCTTCTTCAAGATGTAAAATCTGCAGTCTGTGGACAGCTTGTTCAACTGCGGATCATAATTGGTAGATTGAGATGCTTCTCACATGCAGAGTGATACTGTCTTTCAAATCTGCCAAGGTTACCAGACGTCCTCAATAAACAAGACTTTTTAAGTATCCCCACAACCAAAAATCACAGGGATTAAGATCTGGAGAACGAGATGGCCAGATTGTCGGAAACACATGACTAATTACTCTACCATTAGTAAAATGTTGCTGAAGAAACTGCTGTACACAGAGTCCAATGTGTGGAGGCGCTCTATCTTGCCTAAAGGTAATTGATTCAAGACATTGGTGCTGTTGCAGTTGAGGTACAACAAAATTTTCGAGCATATTTTTGTACCTCCTGGCCGTCACAGTGCATGTCACAGGGCCATTGGGAGTAGCCTCTTCGAAAAAGAAAGATCCAAGAATGAATGTGGCTGTGAATCCAGACCAGACTGAAACTTTCGGTGAGTGAAGTAGAATCTCTTGGAAGGTACAAGGGTTTTCCGTGTCCCAAATGTGACAGTTATGAGTGTTGACTTTTCCACTTGGATGGAAATGCGCTTCATTGCTCAATAGAATCTGCCATGGCCATGATGCATCCACTTCAACTCTAGCCAGAAATGTCAATACAAAGGTCAGTCGCATCTCCCTGTTGATGGTCAGCAAGTGGTGATTGTGACTAATTTTGTACTGGAAAAAATGCACTATGTTTCTCAGTACGTTCCGCAGTGTGCTGTAGGGAACACCCAAGTGTCGTGACACTCCACGTGCACTACTACAGCCTATAACGTTATCCATTGATTGTTCAACAATAGCGGTGGCAACCTCATCAACGACATCTGAACGAGTCGATTTGCGTCCTCGACCGGACTGAACTCCAAGATGTCCAATTTTTTCAAATCAAGCGATCCTTCTCCTGAGAGCTTGTGGAAGTAATGGTCCTTTGCGCAAATTCTTAAGTCGACAAAACTCTCGAAGTGCAGCTGCAGCATGTCCTTTGTTTTCATAAAACAACTTCACAAGCAAAGCGCGTTCTGGCAGTGTGACAGCCATCGCTGATAAGAATGAAAATTTCCCAGTTTTATCCCCAGAACATAGTAGCTGCAAACCAAGGGTTTATGCAAATTTTTGTGTTTACAGTGCAAAATTGCAGTTACAATAACAGTTTAAGTTTCTTTACTTTTTTATCTTCTTTCTTTTTCATATCAGCAAAAGAAATTAAAAAGAAAAAATCCCATATCGTATGTGTTTTTTTTTAATTATTATTTTATGTCTTTTCAGCATATTTTCTGTTGTACAGCACCACCTATCGGTGTTTCTGGAACTAATTTTTTTTTTTGCGTAATCCCTTTCCCCATGTCTTGAATAGTAGGTTCAACAATTTTGGAGCCTTTACACTGAGTAGTTCGATGTATAGAGAACTCAGAGTAGGGGTGTTATAATTCTGACCACCCGGTATATAAAAGCAACAGAAAAGCTCATCACATATGGGAGTCTGGTATGGTATAGAGACTTTGTCTATATCAATAATACATTACTGCAATTACAACACACTGCTTTGATAAATATAGCAAAGTGTTATAAAATGGTATCAGATGTGGCACTATTCTTGTGGGATGTGTTCCCCTGGACATAAAGACGAAATATGAAGTGGAGGCTTTTAATCTATTCCACTTGAAATGGGAATTGAAAATCGATTAAAATAGCATTAAGTATGAGGAAATGGAGAAACAGTTTAAAGAATGGAATGAGCTGTGGGATACAAGGTCAATAAATTGGGACCTTAAAGCTGAGGACAAGGAAAACTATTGTACATATACTGATGGCTCCAAAATGAATGGTAGAGTTGGTTGTGCTTATATAATTTACAATAACAATGAAATAATCAAGGAAGAAATCTTTCAACTTAATGATACAACAGTTTACAATGCAGAACTTTATGCACTGTATAAAGCGATTGAACATGTAGCAAATAGCACGATAGAAGTCGATATATATATATGGATTTGGGATCAGTATTACAAAGCCTAGAAAATAGGAAGGATCAACAAGAGTTGTTCAAGAAAATGAGGCAGGAGTTATTAAAACTCAAAGAAAGGATTTCACTTCACTGGATAAAGGAACATATTGGATTACATGGGAATGAGCGAGTGGATGAATTAGCAAAGAAAACAACCTCTGAAACAGAAATAGACTTTAAATTTGGATATAGTCGGAGCCAAGTAAAGAATATAATACAGATGAAGTCCATTTCACAAGACAGATGGAGTAACAGTTCAAAGGGAAGACCTTTGTACGATCATATACTCTTGGTAAATGTAAACCATAAATATGGTAATTTCTTCCTGAATCAATGTTTAACCCAGCATGGAGTTTTTAAAACTTACCAAGCTGATTTTCATGGTAAAAGTAACATTTGTGATTGTGGTGAAACTACTGGTACTATATATCATACTATTTATAATTGCTGGATATGGATGAATGTTAGAAGGAAGTATTTCCCTAATGACTACATGAATGTTAACCTTATGAAATTGTTAAAAATTTGTAAAGCCCAAGAAGAGGTTATTTTGATTGTTAGCCAATTATTAGCAAAAGAAATATAATTTGAATTGTTTATTAATATTTGATATTTTTAGATATTGTTAACTTGTGCACAAGTGTGTATTGAATTTATGTTTAACTTGCTTGTTATAATTATGTTATACTTTATGTTGCAGTAAGGTTGGTTAACCTCTGCATTCCTACCAAAGTTTGGTATAGTTTGTATTTTTTCAATAAAGATTATCTTCCAAGTGGAGGAGAAGTCTCGATGGAGAACAATATGGTGGTTGCAGGGGTTTTTTTTTTTTTTTGCATTGCTTCTTTCGCATGTGACTGGATGGGGTTCAAATTTGGTGGTGCCGGTGGTGGCTTTGTGCGGCTGTCCGAGAGTGGGTGCATGTGCTAAGGTGAGCAGGCTTGCTATTGCAATAACTTGTTCTCTGTATACCTTCGGGTGGGCCAGTATATTAATTAAGATTACCAACAAGACAACATTCGACAATATACTGCACAACTTTCTCAACAATGTCTTTGAGGATTTAATGCCATCCAAGTCCCCAGAACGTGTTACCAATAGAACACGTCTGGGACATGCTGGGATGGCAATTGTGGCCTTTTCAGAATATCAGTGAATTAGCTGACCAGTTGTAAAATTTGTGGCAAATTCTTCTACAAATGAATATAAGCAATTTAATTCACTCTATGCCGCCCTAAATATTGGCTTATTATAGCTGCCAGGGGAGATTCACTACTTTAAAAAATGTCATCATCTTGTTACCATTTCTTAATAAGACTTTTTTTGCTCTCAAATTCAAATCATTTGCATATCTCCTCAAACAGTATATACATGCAAAGTTTTGCCAATATAGCTCAATTTTTTTTATAAGTGCATATATTTTTTCGCAACAGAATATATTTTCAAAACTGGGAAGGAGGTATTTGCATAAAAATGTCAAATTACTTGAAAAACATTTATAAACTTTTATGTAATAATTAGCAAATTTAGCATATATACCTATAAAATCATAGCATCAGTAATTAAACAAAATTTCTTACACCAAAAAACCATGTTCTATAGCAAACAATTTTTAAAAGAATTTAAGAGCCATTTACAAAAGAAAAGCTTCAGTGTACTTGTTTTTACTGCAAACTTATTCAATTGATGTATGGTCTGTAAAAATTTGTTCCATGAATATTGGCAGAAGTTTTCAGTTAGAACCATCAATTTTTTTAATAGACTCCAGATTTTATGCAAATTTTATAAATAATTAAAACTTTTTTCACTAAGAGAGCTATATAAAAAATTATTTTCTGTAATTTTATGCTAATATGTCATGCAGTTTTAATATAGTTCTTAAGATTTAAAACAATTTTTTTTTAAATTAGACCTTATGATTTTTGAAGCCATTTATCCATATGTGCTTGCATGTGGCATGTGTTTATATACAAAGAAATATTAGCATGAATAAAAAAAGCATTTCCTCAAAGTTCTCCATATTAACATTAATTATAGACAATATTGAATAATGACACAATCTGAAAATAATTCAAAAATTTATTTTGCAATTATCATTACAAAATATATATGTCAACCTTATTGCTTTCAGTAGCAAACAGAAATATTGTGTTTGAGATTCTTAAAAAAAAATGAATTATTTCTATACTCAAACACTTGACAAATATAATTTCAAAACATAAAAATGATCACTAACAAACATAGAATGTGTGTATGACTCTGCTCAGTTTATTCTTCCACCTTAAAATTATACATTTGGCAAATAAAGACTAGCAAATGTAAATTAGTTGCATAACAATGAATATCAGATATACATAAAAAAAAGCTGCCTGAAACACCAGCAGTTAGTTTTGATTCTCAATCCATATATTAAAAAATATATGTAATTTCTAAATATGTGCGGATGATTAGTTCCTTTCCATCTTTACATAAAGACTTATGACACAATAGCTGTAATAGTTCTGCATTAATACATTGAAGCTGTTTGAAAACAGTCCATGTTCTTTCATCACATTGGCAATAAACACATCACTGTACAATTTGGATTTATGTATATTACAGTGTTTGGAATGACATAATCTCACATTATACACCTTATAAAAGAATTTTATTTTTTTGTGACATCTTGAGAAGGCAACTTAACAGGTTTTTTGGCAGACGGAATTTTTGATACATCAGAAACTGGCTTGGCACTTTTACCACTGCTTGATGAACTAGATATCCTATGTGATGCAGTTGATTTTCCTTTGTTCTTAATTTCATCAACAGTATCCTGTGAAAGATCACTAGGAGCTCTGCTAGATGGTCGACTGCCTTGGCAACTGGATGGTCTACTGGATGACTTGTAACTTGTATCTAAATATTCAAAGTGAAAACTATGAGAAAACACTAAAAATAAGAGGATGTTATTTATTAATATGTTTCGAGAAGAAATTCAAATTAATTGTACACTAAAATATTTGAATTATTATAAAATATTAATATACAAAACACGATGAATGATAATACAGTAAAATCTCTAAAATAGAATCACATGAAACTTAAGACCTGATTTAAACAGATTTTAAACAGAGTCAGCATAATCTGATTTTCAGAATTATAAAATATTGTTTTATTAAGTATGTTTTTCAGAAGATTCTGTTTTGTGCAAATTTAACTTCAATCATCTTAGAAAAATTAAGAGATTAAAAATAACAAATATTACGAAAGATGACAACATCTTTTGCATCTGAATTATGCCATGAGTGACATGCTTCTAATCATGAAATTGATTTTACCAATAAATCATTATATAATACTAAGTGGAAACATAAATTAATGAATTTTATCTTTAAAATTTTAGAAAAGAAATATTTATTAATTGTGACTGTTTCTGAAGTTGTTAATAGAATTTTTAAATGTTCACCCAAATTCAATTACACTTTTAAAAATGTGAAACATTTGTTTGAAAACAAACATTTTATCATTTATGATGTTTCCTCTAAAACACAAGGGTAAAAAATTTTCTAACATTAAGCTAAGCTAATTTCACACTAATCATTATGTAGGTTAATTGTTTCTATCATTTAAATTAATTTAATTCATAAATCTTTAAAGAATTATTGATTGGGAGCACAAATTTCTTTCAAAATATAAATTAAAAAGAAATACAGTGAAATATATCTGAGATGGAATTACATGGTACAAAACTAAGTTCTAAAAGATTTCTTATTACAGTATAATATAGAAAAGTAATTTGAAATTATGTATATAATTTTGAAACTTCATGTACGAAATTTGCACAGCAAAGAATGATCACTAATTCATGTCCCATCTATGCACATGTCTTATTGGCACATGCTTTATGCACAGTTGTAGACACGACTGATAGACACAGACATGGAATGACAAACTGCAGCAGGTTCAGTTACAACATAGTAAATGCATGTACATACATACCAGGACAGAAACTAACAATACAGTCAACACTTTGTTATCCACAGCAATAGATGACACCAGTTCCGCAAATAATAAAATTCATAGATAATCCAAATTTTACAGGAAAAATAAATTAAACAACAAAATAAATGCATAATATAAGTGCTATGCTTTATTCAGCTGTAGTTATTAATTGTAGTTATTATTGGAAGCATATAAATACATACTGAAAAGATACTTGTGTAAATCTTAAAATAATCAATAACTTGATTCTATTTCTTCACAGGAAAATTTTTGGACTCAGGACTGCAGTCACCACAAAACTAGGTTATCAGTTGATGATGCATTGTCCTGTCCTTCAAAGTACTCCAGAAATTATAGGACTAAAAACAGGCATTTCTTGAACTTAGTGTTAACAAAACCAGTGTAGTATCCTATCCTAGCTCTTCATACACTGACAGTTTCAGTGTCTTCCTTTTTTTTCATCACAGTGGATGAACTGGCTATAGATGAAAATGACAGAAGTTTATCCTTCTGTTTTAGAATGCCATGCACTGTTGTTTTCCCTATTCCGCATCCCCTAAAAAACTTTTAAAAAAATAAAAAAAAGAACATTACCATTGAAAATATTAGAAAGTTGTGTCTAAGAAATGCTGTGATATCAAACTGAAAAGTTGTAACTTCTTAATTTCTAGTACTTAGCTAACATTTCATAATAATTAATTTTTCACATATGTAAGTAAATTGTATAGCATGTTAATTATAACCCTTCTCCATATGAATACATTAAAATGTGTTTCTGAAAATGAAAATAATCACAATGTATATACTAGTAGGTCGGACGGTCTGGGTCTCAACAACAACAATGTATATACTAGGTGCTTGGTAGCCACCTTTTGATATTTTAAATAAATTTATTGCATCTGTACTATAGAACATATCCAATATACGATTTTAAATGCACATTGTAATGTAATTGTATCCATTTTTCCCTCAGACATTGTAACATATTATGTCTTATTTATTTATTTATTTTTTAATGTTGGCAATTTAAGATGGTTATAAAGGAAAATTATACACATACACACATATACATATATATTGAAAAGGTGACCACCAAGTGCTAAGTGTATAGAATATAATTATTTTTATTTTCAGAAACACATTACACATTATAATGTATTCATAGGGAAAAGGGTCATAATTAATATGTTAGACAATTTACATACATATATGAGAAAGCAATTGTTATAAAATGTTAATTAAGTACTAGAATTTAAAAAGTAAAAACTTGGAGATTTGATATCCCAGCATTTTAGACAGAATATTCTTTTCTTTTTTTTTTATTGTGATGTATTTCCTTTTTTTTTTTTTTTTTGTAAGATTTTTAGGGAATATTATAGTTTTTTTTTTCTAAACAGTCATGTGCTTTACAAATACATACGCACATACTGGTAGAAATATTTCCAAAAATACTCAAAATGTGTTCGGGATGTCTTTAAATGCATACTTTTGTCTAAATCTCAGGTTAAAAATTTGTCAGAAACTTTTCTATATAATAGTATGAGAAAATAGTAAAAATATTCTTTAGTTTAGCCTATACTGAATTCATTTAATTCTAATCCAAGAGGTCATACATTTTAGATATGTCTAAATTGTTTAATTGCAAATTATATATAACGTAAATATGAAAAAGGGGGTCTCCTCCCTTCCACCACGGGGTTGTTTCATATTACATAATAGCAGATGATGCTTGTGTGTCGATGTGCTTGTGTGTAAGTTCTGTAGCAGAAAATGTAAACATTGTATGGCCTTGAAATGTGGTACATGGGTATTTCAGGAACCAGGACGATGCATTTCCTTGTAAAACCGAAATATGAAATTGAGGCTACTTAAAGTATAAGTTACGACCAGGGGTTTGACACAATAAGGGTGTATATCCAAGTGATATGTACAAATACTGGGCGACACTATTGCCACTGGCAGAATCTAAATTGCTCAATTGGGAAGCGAAATAAGAAATTTGGGGGCTAGCTGAAATGAAAGTTATACCCAGGGAGCTGACACAATTAATATGTATATCCAGGTCACATGTATAAAGGTGCCGGAACTATAGCCACCAGCAGAATCAAAATCGCTCAATTAGGAGCCGATATGTGAAATTAGAGGGGCTACTTAAAGTAAAAGTTGTGCCCAGGGAATTGATATGAAAGATGTATATTCAGATGATACAGAGACTAGCTACCAGAAGATTCAAAATCGCTCCATTTAGGAACCGAGGTGTAAAACCATGTGGGCTAGTTAAACTAAAAGTTACACTCAGAGGGAGATGATATATTGCATATCCAGGTGATACACATACAGATAGTGCAGAGACTATAGCCACCAGTAGATTCAAAAGCACTCAACTAAGAAGTGAGATGAGAAATTTTAGGGCTACCTCAAGTAAAATTTACACCCAGGGAGTATCGAAGCAATATTGGTCTTCAATGAAATTAGAAGCAAAACCAGGGGGATTAGGTAATCACCGGCGAAGGGGAGGGGTATTCAAGGAAAACAACGCAAGATCAAAGAATCAGGTATCAGATTGAAAATTGATTTTTAATATTTATTAACAAATATTTAGAATTTTTTCAATCTTTAGGTATTTTTTAATGTTAAATAGCTGAAAAAGTAAGACAGCTGAGTAAGTCAAGTGACCCCTCAAACAACACATTTCTGAAAGTGTCACTAAAAATATCCACGGGTATGCCACAAATACATTACCCTTGACTTTCAAACAATTAAGAGGTCAAATGCATTGAAATTCATCACAAACAGAGCATAGAGCTATCCTAAATCAGAAATGACACCCTTTCCGAAGGACAGAACCACCCTACATCAGAAATGACAAAATGACCCCCCCACTAGGCACTTACAAAGCGAAATAGCTTCACTAAGTAATATGGCTGGATGGTTCAGGTGATTGGTCAAACTGAGTGCCCCAAACAATGCATTTTTCTCCCGAACAGAAACCCCCAAAATACCATAAATAACCTCCACTTATTCAACTAAGTAAAAAGAACAAAATATGTATCAAAACTTTTTAGAATTTCTATTTTCTGTATCTAATGCTAAACTACTTCGTCATGAACCAAATCTGAAAGAATTGGGTCAATAGAATTAATAAAATAAATTAGAATTACATAAAAACAGTAATTTGTTTTCAAATATTTATTTAAACATCCAAATTTATTACTTTAAAAAGAAGTAAGAGAGAGAACACACATTTATCAAGAGAAAACTGAGGCCAAATTAGCGAAACTTAGCCAATTCGAATCAGTCATTCACAGTATTCGTTTCTTCTTCGGCAAAAAGTGCAGAAACCAACGCGGTTGACATTGGATTACAATATTGCAATGTCTATTTTTCTAACTCAAATTTCATTTTTAACTCAAATGACGTTATATTAACATACCATTTACTCTATCAGCCAGAGGCGATAAAAGGAAGCGACCCTCATTAAAATTCCCTCGTCTTTCCCTGTAATGCAGTATTTTTCTCCATAGATTTAACATGCTATGAAAAGTACACAGGAGACTTTTTTGGAGAATCAGAGCTTTAGTGCTGCTATCTAGTGACAATTTTATCACTTATTTCCAATAATTCGACTTTCTTTTGAAATAAAATTCAGATAATTTCCTTAAAGATTGTAATTAACCTATATAACTAAAATAATTTGGGGTGCTTGATCAAGGGGGGCTGTGCGTCCCAGTGCCCTCTCTTAATAACCACCCTTGCAGCAATTACATTGTTTGAAATGCAAATCTGCTATATGGGCTACAGTATAACCACAATATAACACATATAACCCCTTAACACTGATATGCTATAAGGGAAAATATGGTATTTTATATAGAAAATACATTTTAGATCTATGATAATTTCATATTATTCATCTGTAAATATAATAAAAACTTTCTAATGGCCTAAACTATCAGGGTGAGAAAAATTTAATATCAAACTATTAGGAACACCCAAAATTTTTACCAGTTAACCCATTTTTTATGATGCATTGCATGTAACAGCAGTTAAAATACACAATTTCTGGGAGAAATGAGCATTGAACCAATAAAAAAATTACTTAAGATGAGTTATCTGCTTTGAAAGAATGGTTTCCATTTTATTATAATTCCAATTTGAGGCACAAGAAAAAGAAAACAAGTAAAAACATAAAGAGCCATATATGACTACAATCTACATATCTTTGCAGTTTTTATTTCTAGTTGCTGGGTGTCAACTAGGAATAAAAACTGCAAAGACCATCTTCTTGAATCCTTTGCAAAACAGGATGAAATATTTATATGGAGAATAATTATCTAACAGAACCTGACTACAAAAGTTTTGAATTCATCTTGAGTTAATCTCTCAAAAACACTTTAAAACATCCCAGAAAAGTTTTAACAGGGTTTAATCTTATCTAATTGTAGAGCCTTTCGGGTCAAAAAAGTGCTAATCTGAAGTGGTCAGCAGTGATGCTACAAATATTAAACATTTTCCTGACTAGTTTCAAAATTTTTAATTGATTCACATGAAAATTATTGCACCCCATTCATATTTTTTATTTATGGAGTTCATATCATCCTTCATAATAATTATTTATGGTTAAAATATCAATCAGATTTAGAAAAAAAATTAAATTTCCTGTTTCTTCATCTCAGTCTCAATTCAAGCTTTCCAAACTTCAACATAAGAGTTATACCAACTTCTAGTAGAATATTTGGATTTGAATGGATTGATATTGATTTGATTTGAAATTGATTTGAATTTTGATGTTAATTTCACACCAAACAATGTTTTTCAGTGGCCAGAATATTATGAAGGTTAAGTTTGTTTATTACACCATCCTCATGGATGATTTGAAAATTTCAGATTTCAACAGCCTTGTCCAGGATACTCTCTGTAAACCATCTCAGCAAACTTTATAAAAAGATTTGCAAAAAATTTAAATAAATATATATTGTAATACAAATTTAAGTACCTCATTGTTTTAAGCACCACACCTTCAAAAATTCAGAATTTTAAGATCATATGAGCTTGTTCTCAATCTTACTCTTAATTCGAAAAGTACTGCAATTGTCTTATTAATAACCAAAATATCATGTTTTTATACAATACAGCCCAATAAATAAAAATATAAAACACACAATATAGAACAAATTATTAAATACACAGTGGGATATATTGACAAATAAGCCACATACATGATGTAAAATTATAAGAAAAAATATGACATACTTCTTGGACTAGGCCGAGAAGATAAAGTATGTCTTGAAATTCCAGACCGATTACTAAAACTATCTGTTTCACTGAAACTTGGTCCACTTATATCACTACTATTTTCTGCAGATGATCGAGTTCGGCGCATTGGAGTACTCCTCTCACTTTTTTCACGAATCTAAATAGAAAGAATGAATTTACATCAAATTTGATATATAAACAAATACTACAATATAAACAAATTTAAAATGGAATTTTTGCATAATATTAAAATATTAAATAATGTTATATAAATTATTTGCAATTATATATGAACTAATAAAAATACAAAATATATAAAAATAACAATAAAAAATGTAAAATTACAAAAGGAAATATTCATAAAATGGTAAGTATTTTGGCAATTATTTAATAAAATATAAATGCAACATTTGCCAGTCTTCCAGCATTGTATGCAAGATATAATTAAGTGTTAACCCTAATTTAAAGTTTGCTGGCTAAAAAATACATTACTTAGATGAGTGAAACTATATCCATTATTAAAGTATGGTATGCAGGGCATTTGCCCATGTCCTAATATTCTAATTATAATTATCTTTTTCATAAAAGGAATTTTTAGAACTTTTTATCTTTATAACAAAGTAATTAAAAACTTTGTTATAAAGATAAAATTGTTATAAAAATTCTTATAAAGAATTGTTAAAGAATTATTGAATAAAGATTGTTATAAAGAAACTTTATTATAAAGATTCTTATTTGATAGAAATATCAATCTCTGATCAAATAAAAAAGTCAAAAATATTTTAGTCTGATAAGAAAGTAAAAATTAAAATAAAAATGTGATTTTAATAAAATCAAACAATCAATAAGAAACTGAGTTTAAAAGTAAATATTCATGAAATATTTTTCTTTCTGTGTGCCATATTGTATCACATTTTATTTACTCTAATTGAGTATGCAGTATGTTAATATACACAGATATGTAAAAAAATTTTGCTCTAGTTGAAGCTTTTTTAAAAAATTTCATACTTGAACTCAAGAAGTTAATTTATTAGTTTTGATCATATAATAATGGGAGGGAAACAAACCATTGCTTGAGAATTCTGATACCAATATAGACTAACATAGAACAGTATCTTTCCTCCACTGATGTTAATGAACTGTTAATTAAATGTTAAAAAAATAAAACAGTTTTTGAGCTGTTATTCAAATGGCTAAAAAATATATTTTAACAGCGTCCCAAGAATTTGGGGAGGGAAGTGTGGAATGTAACCCATATCCCCATCCCTGTATCCAGCTCTGTACAACTAACAGCCTCAACCTTGAGCTTTCAAAATTATGGCATGTTTCGAGTAATAGCATGTAATTTCCATAGATGACACTCCACTAATTTCAATAGCATTAAACAGGGATTGAGTAAACTTCTTCACCTTTAAGCATGATACTATCTTTTCACCATGGCTAATATAGTGTAGTACCATTCAAGGGTAGAACATTCTGCAGACAGAAGAATAAACTGTTATACATAATAACGTAGAAAACCATTGATTGTTACAAGGCACCAGTAAAACGTATATCTGAAAATTGAATATTGCTGCCAAACAAGAAGAAAATTTATACTCCAAATTTCCTATACATTTTTCGGTGAATATGATTATTTTCTTCACTGTGCTAATGGGTGATCACATACATTAAACAGCAAAATTTGATTGGATTTCATTTGCAATTTCTAATCATTTTTAATATTCACTAGATACTGCCCCTTCTTCCATTTCCCTTACAAAAACAATCAATGATAGAGAAATGGATTCACTTAATTATGCCAAAATCTACAATAAGGACATTTTTACTGCAACACTTATACTTTTCTGGAGGTGATATTTCTAGAGCTGGTGGGAAAATCAAAAACAAGGATTTTAAAAGATCATGGAATAAAAATTATGAAACTTTCAAGGGAGCATTTATTTTGATTTTCAAATGGCACATTTAATTTTTATTAAGATTGCTACACATTTATAATCTAAAAGCACTTTTCTTAACATATGTGCTTTTCTTCACTGCTATCTGTTCAAAATCTAATAGGTTTTTTATTTTTTAACATTGTAGAAGCCCAAATGTGCTTTCCCACAATATTTTCATATATTTCTTTATGTATTTTTCCCACAACATTGGTCATATATTTCTTTAAGCAAATATATTATAAAAAAATTGAAATTTGTGACTTATGTGCTTTTCCAGCCACCTCTAAATTTATAACCTATTATAAAAAAATAACATAGCATTAGAAAAACAATGAAAATTATATTTAAACATTTCTCTCAAATGGCTGTCTAAAATAATCTAAATGAAAAAATTCTTCAATAGAAATAACAAAAACAGTTAATTAAAACTACATCAACTGGTTTCAAAATCAATAAAGACTGTCTCATTTATTTTTCAAAAGGACGGTCATAAATTCTGTTTTATTTATTTTTCAACAAAATGAATGAGACAGAACATTTAAAGATAGGGAAAATTCTGTATAACAAAATAATGCTCACATGATCCAAAAAAATAGATGTTGCCAAACTAAAAAATTAATAATTAAATTAAAGAACCAAACTGGTATGAAACTGAGAGAAACAAATAGCAAAAGATTACGAAAAATTCTCTCAAAACACTAAAACTAAATTAAAAATTCACTAGACTACAAAAATGATTGGGATCTGACAAAATTAAAAGGAAAACTCTGGTTTCAGAAAATACATAGCTACCTTAATCAGAAAATAAAATAATAGAGAAGGTACAAATAAAGAAACAGCCAGTTTCAGAAACTAAATGGATTCCCATCAACCACAAAAAGAAAATGGGCGACTAAAAAATTAAGAAATAAAGCAGTTTCATATATAAATTAATTCCATCAAAAAAAAATTAATTACATCAAATGAAAAATGCAATGATCATAGCAAAAAAAATATTATAAATGTAATAAAATTATAATTTCTGTAGTCTTGTATATTCATAATTAATTTTAGTGTTTTGAGCAATATTTCTGCAATCTTATGTTCATTTCACTGTTTTATACCTCTTAGATTTTTTCATCTAAATATTATTTATTTATTTATTAATTTTATTTTATTTTATTTTTAGTTTGGCAATGCCTATCCTCTTGGGTCACAAGAATTTTATTCTGTTGAAAGATATCTCTCTCCCCCCCCCCTTCTATATAATGACAATTCTGTCTTATTTACGCTTAAGAAAAAAGTTCTTTTTCGGCTTTGAAACTAGTTTATACATTTAATTAACTTTTTATGCTGTTACTAGCAAAGTGTTTTTACCTTCAAAAAATTATTTATTAAATAAGAAAAATTAAGAATTGCCTTAATTATTTTTATACCTCTATTTTTTAAGTAACTACTTAGCAATTCAATTTTTGTATTTATTTTGCTTTAACCCGTTCACAACTGGAGAGTCAAGAAAGTGACGTTTCCCCGGGCCCGCGCGCAATAGGAATCATCTGCTACTCCAGGCCCAGGCACTTTTTGCAGCTAAGCCTAACAAGGCAAAAATATTATATTAAATCAACTTTACTTTGACATACGTCTACAACTGGATTGTCATATAAACACCAACTTAGCGATTGAAAGAGTAACTGTTTAGCAATATGAAATATAGCAAAAATACGGTTATAAAGCAATTAAATGAAAACTTAATTCTAAACTCAAAATTCTAAATATTACTACAAATCTAAAAATAACACTTATTCTAAATATAAAATTATTATAAACATATTATTATATATACTGCAATTTTTTATGTAATCACACATCTCTCTTGAATATTTTGTAACGTATGAAATTTTTCAAAACAGGGTTCAATACAGAGTCCTGCGTTGCAACTTTTGCACTAGTAAAACGATTGCTTGTAGCACTTTTCTTTCAGGGGACTTTTAAAACAACTATACTTCTTCGAAATTTTTCCCATTTGAAATAACATGTAAACTAGAAAAATGTCGACCAGTTAATTATCTTTGCCATGATTGTTACTATACGTTTAACTAAAATATTTCTATCTGATACACACTCTCCCTGAAAACAGCAACACAAAATCCCAGCTACCCTCCCCCTCTCACTTAACATTCTAAACATACCATACATGACCCTTCCATTAAAATAAGCACAAAACAGCTACCATGATAGAAATATTTCCTTTAAATATACCAGTCAATGTGCCTTTTAAATTGCCAGACAACTACTACAAATGCTTGCATGTATGTTTGTTTATATTATCAACTTAGTCAGCATCCTAATGAAAAACAGAAAACGAAACTGAAATATGAAGGTCAATGATCCAATGAACTAGCTTTGCAAAAATTATGGGGTTTTAGCGCCATCTAGTGTTATTTAAAATTTGTGGTAGAAACTTCTTAGTTTCACGATGCACATTTGCATCAATGGGCTCCAATAGCCATTTCGCATTTGAGGCAAACTTGCACTAACATGCCATGGAACAAGGAAGTTCTCTGAGGCATATATGACACGCTGGTCAAGAACAGGTTAAGCAGAGCCCAAAATTTTTAGAATGTAGATTTTATAACTACTAAACTCTAAATAGTTCATAATATAGCATAACAATGTCTAGTTTTAAATGTCACTGAAATTCATATAAAAAATTGACTGTAATCTAAGAATTATTGTAGAAATTCAATATTTATTTATTTATATTACAAATTTTCTCTTTTACATATATATATATATATATGGTCGAATCGCATTGTGACCACCTCCTACTTTAGATGTCAACAGCGGGTAGCCAATGAAAGAAGACACATGTTGTAAGCTGGCTTGGTGGGTATATAAGGTGTGGTGTAGGCATTCTGAAAACATCACATATTGCTGTTATGGCTAAAGGGAGCGATTTATCAAAAAAGGGATAATTATCAGGTTTCGGCCTAAGGGTGGCAGTATTTCCAAAACAGCACAGTTTGTGAACTATTTGCATGTTGCTGTGGTTAAAGTGTATCGTCAATCAAGAAATGGCACCATTGCAAATACATGATGTGGAAACTACAGAATACCACATATCATTGATGAGAGAGGTGAACGTTGGCTCCAAAGGTTCATGAGGGCTACTCGCTGCACTACAGTGGAAAAACTCCCTGGTGGCCGAATGAACCAGGGGACAACCAGACGTGTGTCTCAAATGACAGTTCAGCGAACTCTGCTACATATGTTTTTCCAAAGCAGATGGATGGTCATGCACCTATGATAATGTAGGTGCATCAGCAGAAAAGTCTTACATTTGTAAGGCAGTATTGGAATTGGACCTCAGCTAATTGGCAAAAGATTGCCTTCACTGATGAATCACATTTTTTGCTTCATCGAACAGATGAGCATTGGCATATAAAGCATGAAAAATTAGAGAACAAATACTCATCAGCCACAAGAACACAAGGTAGTGGGGGCAGCTTTATCATCTGGGGAATGTTTCGTGGCATTCTCTGGGTTCACTCATACCTGTGGAACGCACTATGAACCAAATTCATTATGAAACCATCCTTGCAGACCATGTACACCCATACATGCTGATTGTCTTCCCTGGGGCGGATGGGATCTACCAGCAGAACAATGTGATACGTCACACAGAGAAAATTGTCCGAGAGTGGTTGGAAGAGAACGATGAGGACTTCCCTGGCCCCTAATTCCCCAGACTTAAACCCAATTGAGCTCTCTGTGGAATCACTTCGATCGGGTTATTCGCTCTATGGATTCTCCACAATGCACTACAGTTAGCATAGCTCCATATACCTGTGAAGACCTTCCACAACCTTACTGAGTGTCTCAGCCCATCTAGCTGCTGTCCGAGCTACACTGGGTGGTTACTCCAGATATTAGTCGGTGGTCACAATAATGTGCATGGACTGTGTATGTGTATATATATATATATATATATATATATATATATATATATAGAAGCAAAAGGGAATTTTTGTGAGCCATTTAAAAAAAACAGGTGGTTCTATTTTTTGAGGATCTGGCAAATTTTAATAGATTAAAATGTTTTACTAAACTAAGATGTGTACCAATTTTCAGGTCTTTAGGACATGAGAAAGTATGTAAAAATGCTATAAAAGATGTTGAAACATACATCCGTCACAATAAGAAAAAGCTTTAAAAAAAGCCTTTAGGACAAGCAAAAATCACAACCTCACTTATTCAAGCAGGTTTGGTATCTGTGATAAAATAGCACATTTGACTGAAAATAAGAGAAAATTTGTTTTTGCTGTAGGAAGAAATGAAAAAGACTCCACTTGTTTCCTATGCCTTGATTATTATCTCTTTTTATTTCTCCTCATGGTGATGGCTAATTTCTCCTACCTTCAGCCACATGTGCTATTCTACCACAGATACCAAATTTGTTTGAATAAGCGAGGTTGTGTTTATTGCCTGTCCTAAAAAAAATTTTATTTTTTGCTTTCAAAACTGGTTGACACTCAATCTTTTATTGCATGCTGCAGTTATATGAAGATTTTATATTATTTTAATATTGATATGAAATTTGATATTTTAATATGAAAAACCAACACACAGTCTATCGATACCATCTGTTATATATATATATATGCATATATATATACATATATATACAGGGTGTTCCATAAATTCTGAATTAGTTTAAAAATTCCTAAAAATTGAAGGAATTGGTATATTTGAATGTGGTTTGCGACAAAGTTAGTCTCATGAAGGGGGATTTTTTTGGTAGAGAAAAAAAAATCAGTTCAAAATTTTGTCAATAGAGGGAGCTGCACGCAAGCAATCACAGGAAATATGTAAATCAGAGTCATATAAAATGCTCGGTGTATGATTTAAAGCTCATTTCTGAATTTTCCTGTTACTGACTTTCATTGGGATGTTGACATTGGTGGATAAAGCACTATTGGTTAAGTTGTTTTACCTCAGCCATGAATCGCCGGCTGAAACTTTACAAAGGTTTCGGACACAGAAAAGATTGAAGAAAGTTTCTGGTCCAATCGCCCCTGCCAGACTGGTTTCCCTGGTACGACATTTTGAAGAAACGGGAAGTTTGTGTAAACGCCCTTGCAGTGGTAGACCACGTTTGTCAGAGGTCCGTATCTCTGCTGTGGCTTCGCAAATGCACACTCTAAAGGAACAGTCAACGAGTGCAGCAAGTAGCGCACAAGAACTGGCAAGAATAAGTGGTATACCGAAGACATTGGTATTCCGCAACCTTCATGGTGTATTAAAATTGTACCCCTACAAGTTGAAATCACTGCACCAGCTCCTACCAAATGGCACAGCTAAGCGAGTGCAATTCGCAAATTGGGCTTTGTCGAAAATCGATGAAAATCCACAATGGCTGCTCAATATCTTGTGGACAGACGAGGCTCATTTTTCATTGCATGGAACAGTCAATACCCATAACTGTAGAATCTGGGCAAAGGAATGCACATGGGCACATGCCTACAGTGAGGAACCCGTACATTCCCCACGTGTTACTGTTTGGTGTGGATTCACTACGTCCATTATTGTGGGCCCTTTTTTCTTTGAACAGCCCTGTGCAAAAGCAGGCTGGCAGACGTTCTCAATTAATGGAACACGCTACTTGCAAATGCTAACGGAGAAAGTGATACCGTGCTTATTGAAACATAATGTCCTCGACACAGTGATATTCATGCAAGACAGGGCACCTCCTCATATCGCAAACAAAGTGAAGAAGTTCCTGAGCAAAATATTTACTGAAGAACGATTAATCAGCAGTCACTGTACAATTAAATGGCCCCCTCGCTCACCGGACTTAACACCCCTAGATTTTTGGCTCTGGGATTACGTTAAGTCCCGAGTGTACTGCAACAGCCCATCTTCTTTAGTGCAGTTAAAGGATGCCATTTGCCACGAAATCTCCTGCATCCATCTGGATATGCTACATGCTGCAGTTAACGGTGTTCTCACTCGCTTGCAAACTATCATTTGTGGTGATGGCGGGCACATAGAACAAGTACTCTAGTGCTGTGATGTCCTTGTAAACATTTGCCTGCATGCAAATAGACGTAGTTTTCCATGGAATTCTGTGATTGCTTGCGTGCAGCGCCCTCTATTGACAAAATTTTGAACTAATTATCTTTTCTCTACCAAAAAAATCCCCCTTCATGAGACTAACTTTGTCATAAACCGCATTCAAATATACAAATTCCTTCAATTTTTAGGAATTTTTAAACTAATTCGGAATTTATGGAACACCCTGTATATATACTATATATATATATATATATAATCAGTTTAGATGGTATTGATAGACTGTGTGGGTTTTATATAGTTATTATTTCCTTATATGTAATGTAGAAAAAGATGCAGTTTCCAATTTTAGCTTTTGTTTTCTTGTAATTTATTAACCTATTGTTTTATTTTAATTCCTTAATCAGTTCTTTTATTGTTACATCTTTAATCAATTTAGTAAGTCTAATTACTATACATTAATTTTCTATTAATAAATACATTCAAAATTTCCAGATGAAAGGTGATGCAAATACACCACTTTGTAGCTCACTGTCAGAACCCATGTTATTACAAATGAAATATACTTCAATTATAAAATTTCAAAATAGATATAGAATAAAATTATTGAGATAATTATTAAAAGATTTTACCCAACAATACACAGGAATTCTTGATCCTAATTCTGAAGGAACAGGCCTATAGAACAAAGGCCTTAAATCTTGCACAGGAATACATCTCATTAACAAAAAGGAAGCTGAAATGCAAACTGAATATAGGACTGAAGCTATCAAAGCACTTTCTCGCAAAGAAGAAGCATCAAATGGTCCTACATTGGCCATTTTCCTTTCTATACACCAATCCAAATTTTTGAATATAAAAAATGTAGCCAGCAAGAAAGCATATACAATTTTAAAATGCAAAATTATAGAACATAGAAAGCAAAAGAAAACTAACACAAATAAAAGGTGAAAATAAAAATATATAAGAAATTATATAACTTGTATAAAAAAAAGATAAAAGAACCAAAGAACAAGCATAGAGCACAGGAATAATAAAAATGGAAAGTAAGTAATTAAACTAAGAAGATAAATGTTTTTTCAAAAGTTAATAGACTACTGTAAACACTCATACATCCCTAACAGAAATTAATTAATTAAGAGGATTCATTTTCTTTTTCATAGATGTTTTCAAATATGAACTGGATGTTAAGATAAGATTGATAATTGGCAAACTATGTTCCAGTTTTAAAAAAAAAGGATATCTCATAATAAAGGAAAATGTGTGTGTGCAGTGTGTAGCAGGAAATCTAAGTGCTGTACAGCCATGAAATTTGGTACACAGGTACATTAGGACACGAGTTGATGCACTTTGGTGTTCTTATTTTTAATTTCAAATTAGTTTTTAGTTATTTCATGTTTTAGCCTGATTTACAATGATTTTGGCCAATATTCAAACAAATTAATTCCTTGGTAATCTAAAATACTATCACAGAGTTTCCATCTTGACACCATCGGAAAGATCGAAGAACATTCTTTCCAACAATGCTTTAACCAAATCCATGAGATAATTCCTTCATATTTATTTTTTTAAATACATTGAAATTTGCATTTCTTATGTAATCTGATACATTGTAGCATATAAAAAACTAAGATTAGCACAATTCTATAATTTAACTTTCCCATATATCTCAGTATTCTAACAAAAAAAATTTTTCAATCATTTTATAAGTACAGATGAACAACAAATGACAAATCACACAGATTCAAATAGTCATTTTATTTTTAAAAAAACATCCTATGGACATACAAATAATAGCCAAAGCATTTTCGGATATTTTACATGTCCATCCTCAGTGGCAGTACAATTAGAAATGATGCTAACGAACACTATAGTACTTTCAAGGAAAAATTTGCATATCATGAATTGTCAATTATAAAAATATAAAATAATAAAAATAAAAATAAAAATATAGACCATGGATCAGATTACAATTTACACAAAGCAAAAAAACTGCTAAGCTGTTTAAAAAATTAGAATTTTTCAAAAAACACACAATGATTATAAATCAATGTAGCTATGCAAAGGCTTAACATGCAGGGAATCGAGAACAAGTCGCCAAGTATAACTCAGGACCTGAACAGGGTCAAAATTACAAATAGAAGAATGGTATAAAAAGGGATTCATAAAGCAAGATGGAACGGGGGTTATTATAACTAACTAAAAGATAAATTTTTTCAAAAAGAGAGCGAAAATTATCTTTATTTACCAACTGAGCAAGGGCAGTCGTTAATTTACCATTTTTTATGTCTCTAACATGTTCGGACAAACCGCATTCAAACTGATAAGTTTAAGAATAATATTAACCTTAAAAATATTGCTGGGGTGTATGTTGTACCCCTCCTTTCTCCTGATAATATCTATAAATTTTATATCGGTGGTACTAAACGTAAGGTTGGTATCCATTTGTCCGAACATGCTAGAGACATAAAAAATGGTAAATTAATGACTGCCCTTGCTCAGTTGGTAAATAAAGATAATTTTTGCCCTCTTTTTGAAAAAACTTTTCTTTTAGTTAGTTGTAATAACCCCCGTTCCATCTTGCTTTATGAATCCCTTTTTATTTATTTATACCGTTCTTCTATTTGTAATTTTGACCCTGTTCAGGTCCTGAGTTATGCTTGGCGACTTGTTCTCGATTCCCTGCATGTTAAGCCTTTGCATAGCTACATTGATTTATAATTATTGTGTGTTTTTTGAAAAATCCTAATTTTTTAAACAGCTTAGCAGTTTTTTGCTCTTTAAGCTTTGTGTAAATTGTAATCTGATCCATGGTCTACATTTTTATTTTTATTATTTTATATTTTTATAATTGACAATTCATGATATGCAAATTTTTTCTTGAAAGTACTATAGTGTATTTAAGCTCATTTCTAACTGTACTGCCACTGAGGATGGACATGTAAAATGTCCGAAAGCGCTTTGGCTATTATTTGTACGTCCGTAGGATGTTTTTTTTAAAAATAAAATGACTATTTGAATTCGTGTGATTTGTCATTTGTTGTTCATCTGTATTTAATACTGTGACGTGTCGCCACTCTTAGCAATTTTATAAGTATTTTCAATTTTTGTAAATTTTGTACTTTTTTAAGTGATTGCATTCAGTTGCTGCAATGGACTGTCTTACACTTCAACAAAAATTATGTGTCCCCCTCTCTGGATCAGATCCATTTTAAAAAGAGGTGAGCAGGTTGTTAACCTTTTCTCTTTTTAAAAACTTCTGAAGGTATCCTGTTTCACATTCTTTGCTAGGGGTTTTTAATCATTTTTTCTATTTTGCAGAGAGTGTATTTCGAGATTTGGAGTATGGGGTTATCTGTATCTGTATTATTTAAGTAGCAGGCACATATTTATTAGAAATATAAAAATTGTGTTATTTGCAGTGGCCAATACATAAATAGATTCAATTGTGCTAAGATTGTTGAAATTAAGATTTAAATTGTGTCTGTTAACATAGAACATACTATGCAAGTGCTTCAGTTTTGTAATTCAGGAGGGGGAGGGGGGACAGTATCATACTTGTTGTGTCGATGTACACAATTTGCATACAATTTTCACTGTCATATGAATAAAATTTATTTATTTTGCTATTTTATATAACTACTGTGTCTTAACTCCGGGACAATGTTGGATACATTTTATAGTTTATGTAGTATGGTAACTTTTACTAATAGTACAAAATCTGTAACAAAACCAGAGATAATATTTTTCAGATAATCAAAAGCTCTTTAACAGATTTTTTGCTAAACTTACACTTTTAAAATTTTGAGTTTAATTAATAGAAGTGTCACTTTAATCATAAAACATGGATACTGTAAGTTTAACGATTACCTGCAGCAATATTTCTCAACCTGGGATGTGTTAGAAGTAATAAAATTACTAATAATGGATATGCACAAATTATAGGCATTTATCTAAACAAAAAGTTTTACTTAAACTGTTACATAAAAGTAAACTTTAATATTGTATTATAAAAATATTAATTTATGCTCATTTTTGGTTAAATAATATGAGTGTTATCCAAATTCTCATTTAAAAAAATCTCTCTATCCATTTGTTAAAATTTCCCCACTAATGCAAAGCATGACTCCCACTATAGTTTGAATTATCATAAATGTTCTTAAGATAGCTACTGGTGTAGACAATGGGGATGTTTTGGTGTGTACATGCACCCCCTTTGGAAATTTTTGATTTTTACTTTAGCTGTCAATTTCAAATATGATACACATGGCGGGACAAAAAATAAAGTATATTTTAAATTTTACTAATCATAGCATTAATTCTTTTCCTGTAGTTTCAATATTTCTTGAAATTTTATTCCTGAAAATATTCATCGTAAATTAATCTTATTACCTCAAGGTTCGAAATGAAAAAATTGTATGAACTGGAATGCCACTTCAAAACTATTATATGACTAAAAAAAATAGGCATCTTACATACAAGAAAATATCATGAACTGGAAAGTTATTTTCAAATATTCATGAACCAGAACACTGTTTTGTTTTGAACTGGTACATTTCGATCTCTAGATCACCATCAATCATCATAATTTAATTTAATCATAATGCAATTATATTTTGAATTATTTTTTAACTATTCAAAGAATACTTTTTAATAATGGAAAATTAACTTCATTATATTTAATCTCTACTTCAATATTTATATAAAGAATTTTACAGAAGTAAAATTTTAAATAGTAATGAATTAAATTGCACAGGTTCAAAATTTAATGTTATGAGATCAAACTTACAATATAACAATTTGATTACTTTAATTTGCATTCCATGTGGGTATGAGCCAAGTGAAGAGTTTGAATACCACTGATCTAAAGAAAATATTTTCTGACTGTAAATATTCATTAAAAAAATAATATCCTGAAAATTTTTATAGAGAATATTTAATCATATTAAAATAAAAGAATATATCTTTTGTTTTAATTTTGCTCTTTTTAGAGGTACATTAAATGTTCAAATGCAGTGTTCAATTATATTGCCCAATACTGATTATAAAGGTAATAAGAAAACATTTTTACTGAAATAAAAATTTAAACAGTAATAAAGTTAATTAAATATCTTAAATTAATTTAAACAGTAATGATATTAATTAAATAATAATGAATTTTTGATGCTATGAGATCAAACAACCAATACATTAATGTGATTACTTCCTCAATTTGGATGAGCTAAAAATATATATGCAAATATTCAATTTCCTATATTTCACTCAGATCTACTAAATGGTATATGTATCAAAATAAAAAAGATATGGAAATGAAAAATCAGAGCGAGCTTAAAATAAATATTCTTTAAGACTTTTTGAAAAGAAATACCATTGAAACCTAATTTACAAAGATTATAAAATAGACTCATCTTTAATAGCTGTCACAACCATAAAAAATATGATTAAAAATTTTGTTGAATGTTTTAAAATATGATTTATAACTAAACAGATGTTGGAACAATTTATTAATGCAAGGATGCAAGATGAAAACTTGAATATAAGCCTATTGAGTCAATATTTAAAAAGAAACTAAACTGTAAACAGAGAAATGGAACACAATTATAACATGCTATGGTTCTAACATTAATTAAAGAATAATATAAAAGCACAAAATCAGTAAATTAAAGAAAACCATATGTGCATTGATTTTCCCCATATGCATTTCATAATGAGCCAATGAAGAATCATGCCACATTGTAGCACAAATAACAATGGCTATTATTTCAAAAGCTAATGTTTTAAATTTAAAAAAAATAATCAAGGATCAAACCTTAGTTATTGGACCGGTTGATAGCAGGGAGCTTGTAGTTCCACTTTGAGATGAAACTGAAGAATTTGGACTGGGCTTGGGTTTAAATGGGGCCATTGACTGACTAACACCTTCTGCTAATACAAATTGCTCCCGCAATTCAATGTTGGTTCGTCCTTTGGCTACATTACAGCAAATATAAACATGCAGGACAATATTTAATTACCATGCATTAAGGATCAGGCAATTGTATTCTATTTACATCATACTATAAGTTTATTTCAACTTCTGTGAAACTTTGTCAGCAGTTGAAACTTATAACTAAGAATTTTAATCCAGAAAAATGTTAAAGAAATTAAATGCATAGTTAAAGGTATTTAATTCAGATTTGATAAAATGAAAAGTTAGTGTGAGAAAAAAATGGAGGATTAGGCAATAAGGCTGATGAGTAATTTATGGTAGAAAAGAAAAGGACTTATGTTTTACAGTATTGAGTTAGGCATATGGAGAAATCTATTATTTATGAAAAAAAGAAGTAAAAAGGAAATAGAAAATGAAGATGTGGCATGCAGACCATATATTAAAGACTTTCTTTAGAGATATGACTAGATAACACTGGTTTTTTAGACTGGATAAAGAGTTTTGTTAGTTTTAATGCTTCTTCTCTGCAGCCTAAGAAAGCAGAAAGAAATCAGAATACGTAAGAGATTAAAGAAGGCATAAGGTGAATAATAATTTTAGATAAGTAAAGCAATATAAATATTTAAACAAAATACATATGAAAAAATAGAAGTATAAAAATGAATTTTAAATAAATGACACAAAAGCCACATTTTTATTATTTAAGATCAGAAATTATATTAATTAAATCTCATGATTAAGAATTATCAGTACAACTTAATGAGAAAATTTAACATGATTGCAAAGAGAAATAAATATATTTAGTCAATATAATAGCTAATTAAATATAATAGCCAATTATTTGGTTTTCAACAGGAGTTGATAATAATTAAATCAGTAAATACAAATTTTGCAGCTGACAATTCTCTTGTGTACTCATACAAATATTATATATTTATATGCTAAAGTGTAAATAAAGTTATATTATACATATATTTTCTGATCTGTTGAGAACATTATCAAATTATATTAAATTTCCAAGTATCACTCACCAATCCTAATAATTTTTTGTACAGACACAGCATCAATTAATAACATTCACCTAAATTATTCTTTTATAATTTTACACTCTTAACATCAAGAGCGTACATTAATTAACTTTTTAAGAAGTGGTATGTACAAGGTCTATCCGAAAAGAAACCAAACTTTGAAATTAGAGTGCTAAAACGTCAACCTAGCAACAGAGCTGTAATGATGCTGTGCAGCATTAATCTTGAGCTTGCACCTGCTCTTTTCTTGAGAATGCCAGGTCATTTTGTTACTGTTTTATGAGCGGTAGAGTGAACCAGTATTTTGTTGTTTGGGTGATTATTTACATTTTGAAAATGAAAGATTTTGAAGAGCAATGATTTTCGTGTGAAGTTTTGAGCAAAATTGGCAAAATCCTTCAATGAAACATTTCAGATGTTGCAACAAGCTTATGGAGGGGATTGTTTTAGCTAGTCCCAATGCTATGAATAATACTGACGTTTCAAATTGGGCAGAACATCCACCAAAGACAATCCAAAAACTGGGCGCCCTCTTCATGTCGAGGAAGTGTGCTTTGATTTGTGCAAATTGTTGTTTAACTGTCCGTTAGATTACTGAAGATCTAAGCATCAGCAAAAGCTGAAATCACACAATTTTGACTGAAAATCTGCAGATGAATCATGTTGCAGCAAAATTTGTGTCTCCTCTCTTGACTAATAAGCAAAAAATGAATCATGTTATGACTCCTTATCCCTGAATTTTAGGCCAAACAAGAGGTGACTGTCATTCCACAGCTTCCCTACTCTTCAGATTTGGCGCCTGTGGACTTTCTTTTGTTCCCAAAGTTGAAATCCACCTTAAAAGGTCGATGATTTGAAACAATAGAAGATATTGAAGAAAATTTACTGCGAGACTTACATGCGATCTTACAAAAGATTTCCAAGAGGCATTCCAGCAATGGAACACATATTGGGAGTAATGTATAAATAGAGGAAGAGAGTATTTTGAAGGAGACAAGTCTGATTAAAAGGTACTCGTATCAGTTATAGTTATTGATTTATTTTAAAAGTTCGGTTTCTTTCCTTATATTAAATCCATGATGTAACAAAAAAATTTACGCGAGAGGCAGTAACTAAATAATTTGCATATCCCCATCCATTGAAGGTAATATCCCTGAACTCCAATTTCTAATGACAAATTTTATCTCTAAAAATTTCAATTTCAATTGTTTTTCTTTTATTTTATAATTTCTAAACTTGCACTTAGGATAAGGAAAACAATTTTTTGCTTGGGCTCACAAAACTCACTGATAGGAAGTATTCTAAAGTTTGATAGCAAAATCTCAGGGTAGAAACCAGCATCAGTAGACTAGTTTCACATTTTTAGAGATCATCAGCAATGAACACCAGTTAACTACACTGGCAGAAAGAAGGCTTTACACAAAACAATAAATGAAAGCAAAAGAAAGTTATAATTTACTTTTCAAAGTAATCCCAGCAGTTAAAATTAATGGTTATTAAAAACCATTTATTCATGAAGATCTGGATTCATTGGTGCCCTTGAACAAATTGACTAGGAACCCAATTGCAAAGCTCATGAGTCCAATTCAATTTAATCTGGCTCTTCAATGGAAAAGAGTTTACTACTGGTTTTCTTGCATAAAGGTAAACTTTATATAGCTGTCTAGACACTGTGTCAGGATACATGCCATCCCTTTGATACAGTCAAGCGTAAAGCAAGCTGACATGTTATGCAAGTTCTGTGGCATCTTGCATTCCAGCAAAGATAAAGGCCATATTGGGCATACTACTTAGGCATAACTGAACAGGCTTTCTAAAGACAGGTATGACTTGTTTGAAAGATATTCCAAAGAACAATTACAATATTATGAATGCATTTAGCAATTGGACAAGTTCAAACTAACTTTGTCTAACTTTCTATCACTGACCACTTTAAATCTTCACTGAAATTATTTTATTAAGCTATTAGATAAAAGTTGGCTAACCTAGAATTTCGTATAACCATGCTTTCATACAATTTATACTACAAGAGTAAAAGATATGCTTTATATACTAAGCTGTCTTAAATGCAGGACTATACTGGATGTCTCATGAAAGAAATATAAAATCAATGGTTGGTCATTGAACGTAAGTAAAATATAAAAAATAATCAACAAACAGAGAGGAATTTAGCATCCTCCAGAACTGATAATTTTATTAAAAGGCAACATTTAATTTTCACATGGCCCTTAATAAATCAAATATCAATTAGTAAAATTTTTGCCATTCTTAATTAGGGTGAAAAAATTTATGTGGTATATTTTAATGAAACATCTTCTGAGACATTACAATTATTATTATTAGGTATTTTTCTTTTGTTTTAAGGGACTAGCAACAAATAATTTATTCAAAATTAAATACTAGCAAATTTCAATTGACTGTTTTTTTGCTTGTTTGTTTCATTTTTAAATAGATTTGTTGATGTTCCCCATACAGTATAATGTCCCAAATTCGAAATTATCCAAAATCCGGATACTAGCACAAGCTTTTTATTAATAGACTGGCACTTGATTATACAATCAGCTGCCATATATACTCAATTATAAGTTGAGAAATTTGTGACAAAAAAAAGTTTCAAAGTGGGAAGGGCATCAGATCGACTAATACACGGAGTCTAAAAATAAAAAAAAATTATAAGTCTAAAAGTTCTTTTTTCTGTGAGGCAATCTATCAAAAAATGATACGGTAGTAATTACGCAATCGCTCACTCAGAATTCCTCTGCACTTCAAAACTCTCCGGTGAGTCACTGCCCTCCTGATTCTCCTAACTACCAGAGTGTATCGTGTCATAAAAATATATATATATATATACAACTTATAACTTGCTCTCTTTCATTCAATGTCTATGTCTTGCTTGATCAATTACAGCTGATCGTTAAAAAATGGCTCTTTTCAGAATTACACACTCTGTAACAAGGATTGTGTAAAACTAATGCAGGATTTTTATTTTTATTTTATTTTTTTTTTATATTATTATTTTATTTATTTATTTATTTATTTATTTTTGCAACTGTGCTGCTTCAAATCAATTTATAGTTAATGAAACAAATAGGCTCAAATAACGTGTGGATGCCAGATATTGTTTTGATTGCAGGGTGGGTCAATGACACTTGGGACAGGGATGCAATACCTGCAGGAAATAGTCGCGAAAACATTCAAGAAATGTTGCTTTAGTAATGAATTTGAAAGCTTAAATGATGATGGGGTTTTAATAAATGATGATGACAGGGATTTTTATGACATGGGCATAGATGAGATTGCTGATATTTAAATGACATGCCAATGGCATTTTAAATCATTTGGCGAGTTTGATTCAGACTATATGTATTAGAAATCAGACTTTAAAGGGTTTCGATGAAGTTTTTGTTATAGAAATTAAATGTATTATTATATATATAATATCCATCTCCCCTATGGGTGGCTCTGTTGTAGCAATAGGAAGATAGTTAAGTAGTTAGTGATAGTAATGATGTTAACAAAGAGAAGGTTTCTTTGGGAAATTTAGAAGGGTTACTGAACAACATTATTAAAAGACTGGAACAAAGGAGCTTTGTAACAAAACAAGAACTTATGTCAGTAAAATTAAAGAAAAAGTTACTTTGGAAAAACAAAATTGTGAGACAATGTACCATTATAGAAATGTTTACTTAAAAAGTTTAAATTATTTTAAAGGTGTATGATAAATAAGAATTTTCTTGCTTGTCTGTTTAATATTTTTGCTTAGTTGTTCAAATTTTTGTTTTATAGTGGAATTTAGAAGGTTCAAATTACGGAAGGGAGGGCGGTGGGCGATCCATACTTCTTTTTCAAAAATGACCTGAAAACCAGAAAAGTCCGAAATTCAGAATCGCCAAGGTCTGGAGGATTCTGGATTTGAGACATTGTACTGTATTTTCTTTAATAAGAAATAAATTATTCATATTTACAGTTCAGATAAAATAGAAGTCAAGGATTTCAATTACCTATATCTCAGCAAATTCCTTATCAAAAGGTACCAAGTAAATTTCTTTCATTTTAATTAAACATGGTGAAAATGTTAGACATTTTTTTATTAGAGGAGGAGGAGGACATATAAAAAATTAAATTTTGCATTTTTATGAATTTATCAGCTCTAGGTGGTACAATTATCATAGATAAATTCTTGTCTGTTTGCTTATTATTTCTCAAATTTCCCTTCTACAATGAACAATTGATTTTATATTCCTTTTGTACACTTTTCATGAAAGACCCAATATATGTATATACATAAAAAATCCATAAATCTATCTCAAAGACAATGATTTATCTTATTACATTTGAGTGTTAATCTTTTTAATTACTGAAATGTTGCATATTTTGCAATTTATAAATTGATAATAAAATCAATAGACAAATTTTTACACAGTTTGATTGTAAATATTTACTTGATATCAAATGATCTTGTCATTAGTAATGATCTGTAACATAATTACAAAATATCTTCTAAAGGAAGTTAATTTTAATTTCATTTTATTATCTAGACAGAGTTATTGAATTTTTAAGCAGAATGTGTGTGGTATTTACAATGTAAATCTTTCAATGAATATAATTAAGAAAAATTAAAAAGAATGAAGTTCAAAAAAATTATTATTTTATGAATAGTACTAACTGAATCACTACATTCAAATTGAAATTTAACAACTAAATCATATTAGTCTTGATACTCACCCCGACATGGATCATTTTTCACTAAAAATTCATCTAAGGCCACCCAGCCTCCACCAACACGTACCATAACTGTACTTCTTAAAATTCTCACAAGTCTAAGTTTTTGAGATTCCCCAAACTACAAATACAAAAATAGTTATAATGAATTCACACATCAGAATATTTATCATATGTGAGAAATAACATTTATCATTTTAATAACTTATCTAAAGAAAATATTAAATCCCTTTATATTAATTCATAGAAAAATTTAATAAATCAATGAAACTTTAAAAAAAAATTTCACGAGATTCACATCAAATTAAATTAGAATAAAAAATAAAACTGTTGAAATTTGGACAAAAATATATATTTGTTAAAATGTGCATACACAGTTTGAGCATTACTGAGTTATGTGATATTAAATTCAACTTTATTTACTTATTCCTCATATCATATTATGTTAGTGTTCTAAATGTGATGCATATTTTATAAAAACTGATTTTTTTTAAATGAATATGCACAGTCTTCGCAGATTTTATTGTACTGATACTAAACATTAGAGATGGGTTACTATTAACTTAACAGCTAACTTAACACTGTTAATGCCAAATAGCAGTTACTAACAGCTAACATCAATTCTATCAGACTGTTAAAAAATAACAGATACTTTTTCTTTCAATACTAGAGGGTTCTGTTCCTTGCTTGCTACTGTTCCCTAACAGATGGAGCTTGCAACCTGCTAAGTAAGTGTAAGACACTTCACCACTTGTTTGCTCATGCTCACTAACCCACAGAGCTTGCTTTGCAGGCTCTTCCACCACATCCACATAGGAGGTGGGTGCCCTTCTTAGGCACATACATTCACAAGCCTTTGCTTAGTCATTATTTCATAAAAACAAGTACATTCCTATTCCAGGCCCAAGACGGGCTGGCCCGTGAGGGTTCAAAATACAAAGAATTAAAATATACCACAAAGTTAATGGCATACTAAATTTGGACTTTCTAGCTGATCTGCTTCTCGTGTTATTTCCTAAAATGAGTACATTCCTATGGTGGGCCCAAAACGGGCTAGCCTGATAAGGTCAATAACCCAGAGAATTAAAATATACCACAAATCAATCAGATTAGTCACAGAACGGGCTAGTCTGATAATGTTAAATATCTAAAGAATTAAAATAAAAGCAAATGAAATGAACAAATGAAAACAACAAAATTTGGACTTTCTAACTGCTCTGGCTCTCAAGTTATTTTGCAAATACAAATAATTTCCTATGGTAGGCCAAGATGGGCTAACCCATATAAGGTTCAAAATTCAACTAATTAAAATGTATCACAAAAGACAGCCACATACTACATTTGGATTTTCTAGCTTCTCTTATTCTTGTATTAATACACCCAAAACAAGCACATTTCTATGGTGGGTCCAAGATAAGCTGGTTCCTTTCAGCAAAGCTACCAAGGTTTTCAGCTAAATTAACAGATTTTTCATCCAACTGATCTGCTAAATTTTGAAACTTATTTTCTACCACCGTAGCTTTTGGCACTCATCTAAAGTTAAAAAATCCCAACTTGCTTCAACAAGTAGCAAGTTGGGAAATTTAGCAAAGCAGTACAAAATTCAAGTGTTCGGAAATTTAGCAAAGCACTTCTTCTGAAATATTAAATTTAACTGTTAAAGTTAACTGCTTCATTCACAGCTGCTCATTTTCTTTGTGCGGTTGCTACAATTTCCATTTGCAAGTATTTCTGCTTTGCTAATGAAAACCTTGGAGTGAAGCAGCATATTTTGTTAATAGGCATGTTTGCAGGGCTTAGAATTCGTAGATGAGTTTTTCATATTGGTGATAATATTTTGGAGGTTTTGTTGTCACTTTTTTTAAAGCTCCAGAATAGGATTTCTGATATTTTGCTTTCTCAGGCTGTTTTTTCTCCGAGAAAGAGGTTGGCGTAAAAAATCGCTAACATAGTGTCATGTTAGTGTCAAGAAAGATAGCAGAAATTGAAGATGGATGTTTATCACACCTATTGGCACTAATATTGCATTATTGGGTTTTTGCTCAGGTAATAGCTTGGCGCTAAGATACAGATTAAAGGGCATAACAGGGTTTGCTGAAGACTTATTATACGTCCAGACTAGCGTTAAAATCATACATTTGGGCCAATTTTATTCAGTCAACTTGGAGTAAAGTTGGCATCATTTTCCATTTCCATCTCACAGATTTAAATTGAACACTTTGTTTCTTTCAAAAATCTTGAGTAAAAAAGCATATATTTAGAATTTATTTTCAAACAGTGGAAATAAGAAAAAAACAACATGTAATATATGTAAGCAGTTATATTTATATTTCTTTTCACGTAGTGAACATAACCTCAAGTTTGAATTTCCAATAACAAATTACCACGAAATACTAAAGTTGACGCAGTTTAAAAAAATATTGAATTCCTCAAAAAACATATGCGTATAAATCTCACGAGTAAACTGGTTGCATAAGATAAAGCTTCGACAAAATATACCAACCAACTAAGACACATCAGGAAATGGTCCGGCCACACATTAAACTGCCATAAATCTTAGGGTTGGTTGTGTGGTCTGGGTCTTCAACATCAGGAGATGGTGAATTTAATTATGCAATGCAAGGCCTGATTACCAAAAAGGCACGGCAAGCACATGCTTCCCCTCAAAAAATTCAAAAGGGCCTCCAAATTGCATCCCCGATTTACACTTTTTTTTAAATGTAAGTTATTTGTCAAATAGTTAGATTTACATTATTTTTAAATGTAAGTTATTTATCAAATAATTAAGTTAAATAGTATCTTGTCCATACAGGCAAACAAAGAAATATTTTGGTTGTCTGAGCCCAAATTTGTATTGCCCATATATATTTTCTCTTGCATTTAAATATTAAACTGTTAACAACAAAAGGTAGGATAGCAGTTAATATTTAAGTTAAAACTAATTGAAAAAGTGAACATGGACTACCTGTGATTAAATAATAAAATAGACTATGCTTGTACCCAAAATTCCTAAACCAAACAGTTTAAAAAAATCAGTTTGTTGATGAGAACTGTTAGTTGACCAGGGCCATGCAGTAATAGAATTTTTAGAGGACTGATGAGTGCATGGGGACTTCCTTGGGCCATGCTCACAAAATCAAAATGGGGCCCCCAAATGGGGTTGTGCTTCCCCTAAATTGGTTGGTTAATCAGGCCCTGGGGCCAAGTGTGAAAAATAAAATAACTTACAAAATAGATTAGTTTTGAACTTTATCTTCTTATATTCCAATATAGTTTTAGAAAATAATTTTTATTCAGTCCAGAAAAATTCATTACACCATCTGTTTAAAATCAGGTATTTTCTTGACTTCCCTGACCTTTTCTGAATTTATACACTTTTTTATGATTTTTATGAAAAACTAAATATAATTAGTTCACTTTCAACATCCTATTTAGCTGCTTTTAAGAAAGTTGTACATATTGAAATATGCAGTTGATATTTTTACATATACTTAAGTTTTAGTGGCATGTTTTCTAATGATTGAAAACCCCCTCTAATATAAAGCAATGAATTGTATAAAAATACAAAAGAAATCAAATATATACCCTATATTTTCCTTCACCAACTTGAAATACTTTGAATCGATGAACACAAGTACACTTATTAACTTGTCGCTGAACTTCATCTTGTATCTTTTCAGCATCTGTCTTTGGCCCTCCCTAAATAAAAATATGCAAAATATGTTTTATTTGAAAATATTTAGGAAGAGCAATAATATTATTGCATATGTGTAACATTCAAACTTGGTATTAACTAAATACACTATAAAACACTAATTTTGGTAAAAGTAATGACAAAAAGTTAACCAATAATGAAATATTATTTAATATAGTAACAGACTGATGGTTTTTTGGATTTTGACCCATAGCCAAAATGACTGCTAAACATAGCAAATTACATTGATTTGTTCAAATTTCTAATCAATGCTTTATGGCAACCAGTTGAATAGAACAGGCACATGCAATGTCACAAACTCATCTTCTGGATGTTTCAGTGTGTAGAAATGGCACTGCTTCGTATTGTAATACATAATCAAATCTGTGTCACAGTGTATTTTTATTTGAAATTTGATTTATTAAATTGATTTCAGGTTGGTAGTATTGATGTGTAAATATAACTAGATAGATACTGCAATACTAACTGCTTATAATTTCATTAAAATATTAATTATTTGACAATGTTAAAAAGAGAAAATAGTTTCAATTAATGAAATTTTGCGCAATTTCATTTGTTTCCTTTAAGTATATATTGGGCAAGAAGAGACTTATTTTATGTAATATTAGTTATGATTTTCAATATTTAGAAAAGTACTTTTTAATTGCCTCTTAAAATAAATGCTTCATAGCAGTATATCTAAATAAAACTTCATACATCATTCTTTATTCATAGCAGTATATCTAAATAAAACTTCATAGATCATTCTTTATAAGTAATTTTAAGTAAAAATTTCATTTAAAATTTTTACTTGTAAAAGCATTTAAAATCATATTTTGGTTTAAAAAAATTCTCAAAGCATTCCTAAGCTTATAAAATTTTAAGAATATCTATTTGTGAAATAATTTTAGTTCATGTACAAATCTATAAATCTAATGAATAAAACATTTGGGTAGCCATTGCTAATATATCATAAAAAATCTAGAGTCTTCAAATTCAGTGTCAAAATGGATCAATAGATAAAGATATTATGATTTTCATAATTAAACATTTACCTGTTCCATTCGAAAAAGCATGATCCCTAAAATAATAATACAATTTAAATAAGATGCTATTGACAAGCTCTGCAAATTAGGTTTTCACAGTTTCCTGGCATATAATATAAATATGATACAGTTTCCCTTAGATTGTCCTCCATAAAAAATATTCACCTTGACAGTTTAGCTACATTTTTGCTTTTGTTTAACAAAATTTCCCTCCCTTCATTTCTTTATCAACTTACTTTCTAGAATGTATTCCTAATTATTTAGATTTTTAAAAATTGCATGAAAGTCAGCCATCTTATTACAATGCAGTTTGTCAATTTGTTTAATAAAAATTAAGGAATAAAATGATAATTTTCCTTTGTTTAACATTATGATATGATTTTACTTAAATTAACATACAAGTAAAATTCATGTAGTTAAAGCAAATTTTAAAGAAACTGGTTTGTAATAATTTTTTGCCAATTTGATATACTTTGAGCTTTCACATATTCATCATGGTCCTCCAAAGGTCATTGTGTAAAATCCCAAAATATACTGAAATTGTTTTTCAATGGTAAAATGAAAAAAAAATACACAAGCTCGCAATGGTCAGTCCAATCGGGAGAAGCCAACCAAGCTCGAAAGAGAGATGAGTTGTTTACATAGCGTGCTTGTTCTATGGTTAAACATTACCAGAAAAAGGCAATAATTATTTTGTCTGGTAGATTGATTATATTGCTCACACTATGGATTCATATGACATGCAAGATGAATGTTTTTGTTAAAAATACATTTTCTAAACCTTGGCGATCTTTGTAAAACAAGATTTTATTCTTTATTTAAATACATGAACTTCCAATCCTGGAAACAGGGGATCATTAACAGGTGTTTTGTCTGGTAGATTATTTTTGTTTATGTTACAAATGCTATGGATTTATATGAATGTTTACATTAGGAATGCACTATCTGTAAACTAAAATTCACTGTTTATTCCTTGTTTTAATACATAAACTTCCAATCCAAATGTTTGTGTTAGGAATGCATTTTCTAAAGCATAGTGATGTTTGTAAAACAAAATTTTACTTTTGTTTTTATTTAAATACATAAATTTCTGATCCTGAAAATAGGTGATCATTATTTTGTCTGATAGATAATTTTTTATTTATGTTGCTAATGCTATGGATCCACAAATATAATACATAATTTATTATTTGAATAGAATGATTATATGCAAGATTTCATAGTAAATATATGTGTAGGAGCCATATGTTGTTCAATATTTATATAGTACAAGAATCAGTGACGAAAATTGAAGATTATTTGAAAGGAGGGAATATTTGTCATTTTAAAAATGCAAAATTTGAGGCATTTTAAAGAAATTTGCTTGACATTTTCAGTTTGTAGGAGCAATAAATGTTACTTTTCTGATATACCTAGTATAATTCAGCATTTTTCAAGACGTGTTCCGCAGAACCCCAAGGGTTCTGTGACATGATAGTTTCAAGTAAATTGTCTTAAATTTAAAAACGTGTAAAATTTTGATGCATAATTTGGACAACAAGGGATTTTTCTTATTTTGGAGTTCTACCATCAAATTAAATTTCAAAAGGGTTTCATGAAAAAATAAGTTTGAAAACACTGGTATAATGTATAGGGAAAGTATTATGACGAAGTCGAAAACTCAAATTCTACTTTGTGTTTTCGACAGTAGAGCTCATTTAAAACATACCTGAAATCGAATCAAATGTTTTAAAGTGTGCGTGTGTGCATGTGCATACGCATGTATATTAATGTATGTGCATGTGTATTAGTGTGTGTATGTATATTAGTGTGTGTATGTATATTAGTGTGTGTGTTGTAAAGAACGTTGCTGCCCCAACTGGGAATTGAATTCTGGATATTCGAATTGACCAGCCGATGGATGCTCTATTGCTGTGCTACTGGGACGAAATTACAAGCACTTATCACCAAAGTGAACTCTGTAGTGTATGTATATTAGTGTGTGTGTCCTTGAGTCAGTGGATACGATATCTAACGAATAGATGAAACATTTCAAATGAAAATTTTTACAATTATTACAATCAGTGAATACTGGAAATCCATTGATTTTATAAGCAATCGAATATTTGGAAACCAGCTCCAAACTTTCGAATGAAATTTTGGAAAAAATCATAAAAAATCAGAACTTTTAATATTGTTACATAAAATATCATTTTTAATTTAATTTTTTATTAGAAAATGAATAAACTTTGGGATACTAGCATGAGCCATTCTTGATATATTATACATTTTTTAAATAAATTTTAAAAAATACTTTAAACTAAAACTGTGCTAACTACAATGAAATATGTTCCCATTCCATGTGCAATATTATATGACAACTGTGTTAGCATCATTCTGGTAGGTTTCATTTACGAGAAACTGTTTTGCAATAGTTTTGTATTTTGACATCAAACAATTCGTCAAATGTAATTTATAAGTTTGTCTGTCTGTCTGTATTGCTTATCGATAAATTAACAAAATATCATCAACTTGACATTTTATTTAAAATGTTGCCAAATTGGCAAAAATGATGCTAAATTAATAAAAATGATGCCAAATTGATGAATATTCAAAATCTTGGAAAATGAAGTTTAATTTATTTGATAATTCCTGTCCCTTTAGGGAAATTAATTTTCTTGATTTAAGATATATTGAGTTTCACGGTTATAATCATTTCAAATACAATATTTGCGCAAAATAAAAGTTAATTCGGTTAAGCTGTGAAGGACGCAAAGTCATTGACAAAGTCTTTTTGACACTCCCACTCATTTTATTTGCCCTTAAGAAAGAAACAAAAAGATTCAGCTCTGTTAGGTCTGTCTTCAGCTCCCATTGTCGATACTATAAGCATGGGTACCCATAGCACTTTTCCAGGGGGCAAATTCAAGAATGATATGTACAATATCGAGTACCTTGATCCCCATATTTGGAACCTTGAACGTCCAGGGGAGCAGAAGTGCCTACTTTCCCTCCCCTATGGGTGCCCATTGAAAAGGTTCTCTGCTTATACTAGTAACCTCAGGACAGAACCTAAGAGAGTCAAAGTTTCGATTTCCCCAGGGGTGAAAAATAGAGTCTTTCCAGACCCCACAAAAGTCTCTGTGAAGTCTGAAGCTTTACACACTTATAGCCTTCTCTCCCGGCCACTCAAACAGCTACTGTAAGCCCTAGGGCCAGTCGAGTGGTCTGGGTCTTCAACACTTATAGCCATGAGTGCCCATAGGGGCATTCAAAGTCAGAAATGTAGGTATCAAGCTGGTCAATATTGTATGTCTCATCCATGAATTTGCCCTCTGGAAAATGTTCTGTAAGTGCCCATAGGGGAGCGTGAGAGGGAACATTCAAGGTCAGAAATGTAGGTATCAAGTTAGCAGATATTTACCTCTCATTCTTGAGTTTGGCCATCCCAGGAATAAGTTTTATGGGCGCCCTTGTATCCTACTCATTCGAAACAAAGTCGACCTCTCCTACAGTTACCACACTATATTCTGATCGTACTATATTTTGACACACACACACACACACACTCTCTGTGTCTCCCTCCCTTTTACCAATATTCTAATCACATTAATTGCATAATGATCTACCTAATTCTAATTTTTACAGAATACAGCTACATATAGAATTTTGTGGCTGTACGTACTCTCTCTAATTTAAAATCTCTAATTTCGAATAATGGTTTAATCCCATTTATTACAAAATATTCTACCTGTTTCTAATTTTCTAGAGAATGCATCTACATATAAATTGCCGTAGTGATACGTGCATTCACACCCCACAGATACACACACACACTGATGGAAATATTTTCCAAAATGTTCGAAATGTGTTCATGATGTCTTTAAGTGTATTTTTTAGTCTAAATGTCATGATTATCCATGTACTTCCTCTATACAATAGCATTAGAAAATAATAAAATTATTCTTTAATTTAGCCAATACTGAATTAATTTAATTCTAATCTAAGAGATAATGCATTTAAAAAGTGTCTATATTGCTTAATTGTAAATTATATATGCACTTCTTTAATTTAGTCAATATTGAATTAATTTAATTCGAATCTAAGAAAAAAATACATTTTAAATGTGTCTATATTGCTAAATTGTAAGTTATATATCCTATAAAAAAATACACAAAATTGAGGAGTTCATTCTCTTGATGTGGCTGCTATAGTAACCTTGAGAGAGAGAGCACCCCTTTGCGTATCACGCTGGTGATAAAATGACATTTGGCATCTGATTTGAAAGAAGGGTTCTGGCGTAGGATACTTTTTGGCTTACCATGGGTTACCTGAGCTCCTCAGGGGTACCAACACTTATTTGATGAGAATTTGGGTTTAGCAATACCAAGATCTCAATGTTCCTCAGGGGTCCAATCATACTGAGATTTGTTCAGCGAGGATTCAGGCTTTGCAGTTCCTGTTTGCTAGTACTGTCAAATCTTCTCTTTGTAGAGTTGATAGAACTCGCCAGGTGATAAATACTGATTTAGTCGGGCTGCAGTTCTAAAGATTTGTGGTAACAAGAGGCCACACCACCCTGACCCATGTTCTCAGCTCTATAGAACTGACTGTTTCGTCACAGCTCAAATCATGGGAGTTCTGCCTCCTTGCTGGTCCTGGAAGGCCTGTTTTTCTGGCTGTGATGGTGCTAGAGACATTTAATACACATCTGTGGATTGGCATTACATAACCTTACACCTCATTGCGGTAAGTTGCCTCTTCCATGCATTTAAATATCAAATGTAAAAATGATAAGATATTCATTTATATGACTATGTATATATTAAAAATGATACACATATCTATCATGTTTATAAAAGTCTCTAGTGATTAATGATAGAAAATAAAAAATTAAACAAAATACCATGTTATTAATTATTTTCAGTATTTATGAATTTAATTCTAAACAGACACAAAACAGGAATAAATACTAGAAATATATGATTAGCACACCTCACGTTCAGGTCGTAAAGTATCAATGTATTCCTTGCTGTCAATAAATCCATCTCCATTTCTATCAAATATATCAACCACTCGTTCCATTTCTAAACGGCTGGTAGTAAACTCTGTGGATATACAATAAATATACTCAATGATGACACAAATATTCAAATAACACTATTAAAATTTTATAATGGTCTAATAAAAATATGTATTAAATAATAATTTTATAAGCACATAATTGCAGTTCCCTTACTTGATTTTAAAATTCCCTCAATAAAGTCTTGTTTTGTAACTTTTCCAAGAGTATTTTTATCAATTTTCTTAAACTGGTCCATGATACGAGATTTTTTATTATTTGTCCATCCAAGATACTAAAAACAAGTAAATAAATAATGAAAAATAAAACTAGTTTAAAAATGTAAGTAAACATTGCCAAATGCATTTAAAAATTTCAATGAACTTACCCTACTGCGCCATTCATTGAAATCAAAATGTTTGATTCGATCAAGCTAGAAATGAAAACAATCTGTGAGCAAGAATATTATTATTTAGAACATTTTTCATAACTTTAACCGTGATTTTAAAACATAACAATGCAAAACTAAATTTCATATTGGATCAAATTACACTTATCTCGCTATTTATACTATACAAATCTCTGTGTGTGTGTCAGTGGCGTAGATTCAATTGAGGCTAAATTGCTAAGCCTCCCCTGCTTAAAATCTAGTTTAATGAAATATTTAAACATACTTCTATTTATTATAATTTTTTTTAAATAACTTTTGAATATAAAAGTACTATTTAGAAAATTTTTACATTTTGCTTGCTTAAAGTGACGTTTCAAAGTATTTTCCCATTAAAATGCATATTTTAATGTTTTAGAAGCTGAAATCATTCAGCCTTTGCGGTCTATAAGGTGAAGCATGGCATTAATTCAACCCATCTGTTAAACTATTCCCTACCTGATTAACTAACATGCAAGCTAGCCTTCAGAAAGGACTATTGCTTCCTCCATTTTCAGTTCTTTGTAAACAGTCAATAATTGGATGAAAAAACACTTCGCGGGCAAGACTAATAGATCCTCCATTTTGGGTTAAATGTGATTCAATTATTATTTGCAGAAAATAATCATTATTTGTCAAACTAAAGAATCTGAGTCATTTTTCACGAATAAACTAGCATTTACATAACTTTAAACAATATCAATATGAAGAAATATACTAATAATGACTACAATTAAACTTAAGTAGTTTACAAAGTAGATTTAGCTCTTTATATCGGCATCAATATGACAAAACATTTGTTTGTGTATGAGTTTTAGAAAAAATAAATCTGATTTCCCTTCAAAAATTCCATGTTATACAAGAATCTCAGTTAGATAAAAGTGGTTGATAATTTTCAAGTGGATTCTTAGCATATTGTAATTATAAGATATTTTTAAGTTTTCATAGTACAGTATTTGTAAATAATTAATATACAATATTGTTTAAGGATATTGTTGACTACAGTGATTTTCAACTAAGCTTATATTCAAGTTTTCTCACCAATTCTCAGTGCAGTCTTTCATACATGGGCGAACGTAGAACGTTTTTCGAGGGGGTTAAACTCAAAAATAAAATGTACATCATCTAATTTGATAATCACCTTTATTATCTTGAATACTGAAGGGGGGAGAGTGTCCTCCCCTATGAGCGACCATGGCTTCATATTTAAGGAAATGGTTGAAAAAATTCAATTAATTTAGAAATAAGAAAGCATTTAAAATGTTATATTTTGTATGCATTTATCTTACATCGGTAACATATTTTAAAATATTGTGCATTTCATTCACTCTTAGCATTTTTATGTAAAATTATTTTATTTTATTCACTAAGGAAATAAAACTTGAAAGTGTGAATTCTAATATAAATTTCACTCATATGAAAACCTTTTCCAAGTGCCCATCTAATTTCTTTGTAAATAGGCATTATTTCCTGTCAGTTATAAAGTTTCTTTGTTTAAAACTAATTGCATGATAGAGTGTTTGCACTAGTTTATCAATAGGTATTTTTTCTTGAATATAAGTTGACCCCACCCCCTAATTCTCCAGATGAAATATCCCTATATTTTTATTATTATGGCACTTTCCCTCCTCTCTTCTTCAAAAAACAAAAAATAATATGTCAAAAGTTTTATTTATTTTGTAGTATCTATACATCGTTATATTAAAAAAAGCTGGTGCCTCAGAAAAAAGGAAAACTGTATTAGGAATGCTCAAATATATGAAAAATACTGCCAGAGATAAAATAAACAACCTTTTTTATAAAAAAAAAATACCGCTCCTCTCACTGGTTTTTCTAAAATATGTTAAGTCATTATTTCCTAATATTTTGTCTGTCTATCTGAATATGTCGCAGGGAGGGGGTAAGACAAGGAACGTGAAGAAAGAAATTAATGTGCTTGTGATTGCAATATGTTCTTGTTTAGTTATTTATAATGAATATGGCTTTCCAAACAGAAAGAGCAAAAAATGCGGCCAATTGCAAGTTGAAAGTTATTACTTTCATGAGGAAGTTCGATGTGAGCAGAAAACACATCCAATATTGGGGGAGGGGGGAATGCTGAAGACAAAACATAATCTACTGAAGAATGGGATCCATACTATAATGAAATGAAAGAAATAAATTTCTGTGAGCTTTGTACATACAAAACCAAATAAGAATTCTTTGAATTTTCAGATTAAATTGAACAAGTTATGATAAAATATTATGATAATGTTTTAAAGTGCTTAACATTAAATATTATATTGCTTTAAGAAAATGTCTTCTTTTTCAATAATAAAAAAAGGAAATTTTGAAAAGTTTCAGTATTTAAATAATAATGATGATGTATTTTTTTGCATGAAATAATTCAAGAATTATCATTTGCATAAGAAGGAAAGATAGGTTAACATTAATAATATGATTCATCACCTACACGTCAATCTATGGATGTCTATTTTTATATGTGTATAAGTCAGCCCCTAAACTTTCAACTCATTTTTGGAACTCAAAAAGTTGACTTACATACAAGAAAATATAGTATTTGTTACAGTATTTGTAAAACATACTTCAATGTAAATAATCTTACACTGTTTTAAATCCACAACTTCAGCAATCCAATAGTTAAAAAAAACTGGAAAATTAGAAAAATGTCCGGATTCTTAAGGTTTCCAGATTTTGGACGCCCAGATTTTTGAAGTTATACTGTATATGCATTTGAAAGAAAAGAAGCATTTTGGTATTAATCTTGTTTATATTTTAAGAAAATTAGTAACTTCCATTGAAGACAAAAGAAAAATTTATATTTTTTCAATTTTGTTGATCAAATGTCATGGAAATCATAACATTTTTTCTAGATCCTAGATAATTGATCCGTCACTATATATATATATATATATATGCAGTAGATACCCTCTAATCCGCACAGCTTGGGACCAGAGGTTGTGCAAATTACAGAATTTTATAGATTATAAATTATTGCTGCATAAATTAATGTGTAAAAATGTGACAATGGTACACCCTGAGTTATTTTATTAAAAATCACTCCTCAATATACTTAAAGTAAAATTAGCTAATTTTATAAATTTTGATTCTTGTTTTTAAAGTTTTCAAACATAGGTTTAATTGTCGTTTAAGGATTTTTTATTTAATATTTTTTCTTACAGTCTATGAACAGTGATTATTTTTTGCTCTGTAATAAAACTCTGTTTCTGTATAAAGTCAAGGTATTTATATCCCAGAGCTAAGCCCTGCCCAAAAGTAACTTTTCCTGTTTTATCAGCAGAATCAGAATTAACATTTGCAGAATTTAATACACTATAATAATTTATTATAAATTTAACTGTTTACATTCAAAATGTATTGCGGAATATAGGGTTGTGGATTAACAAGAGTCAACTGTGTGTGTGTATATATATATATATATATTGAATACTCGATGTGACAGAATCCAATTTTTGATGTAATATTTCACATGTAAAAATGCTGATTTTAATAATAAAGAGTCAGTTGAACATTTTTCACCTTTTCTCTACATGGCATATGTATGTGCCATAATTTTCAGAGTAAAGAGCCATAGCAGCATAAATGTTGAAAGGATGTTAATGGACTAAAAAAATGAGTCCAAAACTGAATGACTATACCACACCCAATGCAAAGGCAAGAGCAAAAATAAACAGCAATAGCAGAAGACATTCCTGTTTGCTGTCACTTATAAACAATATAAATTTAATTAAATTTTTTGTAATTAATAAATTATACTAGATATTAAAGAACCAAGTGACTATAAATAAATGCTACATCAGTCAATAATAAACTGTTTATCCTATAGATATTTGCAGTCTTAAGGGTCTTAAACAGGCAAGTGTGACAGTGCTAGTATGCAAAGTGTTGTATATTTAAAATGTTAACTGTAAGAATAACCATTCATGGTAATAATTTCTATGCTCCCAGATTCTGTGTTGTTATTTGTTTGCATGTTGCTTACTGTGTGCTGTGTTCGTCCTTATACTGTAACAATATATAAAAAAAGGTGTTACAGTAATTTCTACATTAATTAAATAAACTTAGCTACAATGTTTACAATAGTTGGAGACGAAAATAAAGAGGGAATAAACAGGACTTCTTTTGCAATGGCTTCCAAGAATCAAAATGAAACTTTCGACCATTTTGTTACATTACTAAGTGCCACTTTATGACAAAGTCATCTTGTGAAATAGGTCTATAATTTGATAATTACAAAGGAAATGAAAAAGCTGGGAATACATTCCTTCAGAGATTAGAAAACATTTAAAACAGGAAATGTTGAAAATTTTACAAAATCAAGACAAAAGGTAATAGATAGGCCTAATGAAACCAATAAGAAGAGGCAATAAAACATTTATCATGCACATATCCTGATAATATTCATCAATTGAATGATCAGGTAGAATACTACTTAACTGTAAAATGTATGGGGTACAAATAAAATTTGAATTTGATACTGGTGCAACAGTGGTGTCCATTTCAGAAAGTGAATTTCGAAAACTGTTACCAGAAAAAGAAATTGTAAAGAAAAAATTACAACTGAAAACTTATACTAGTGAAATCATTCATCTAATTTATTGCTACAGTAGAAATTTTACAGTTGATATGTTACAGTAGAAATTCAGTATGGTAATCTGACTACTATTGAGAATATTTATATAATGCCAGGAAATATAGATGCAGTTTTTGGACATGAATGGATACAGAAATTCAAAATTGATTTGACAGATATTCTATAAATTTCAATCAAATATGTTAAAGTGGAAACTGAAATTCAGAAACTATGTATAAAATTTTCTTTGTTATTTTCATTGGACAATGGAAGAATACCTGATTATAAAGGAAAGCTAATTCTGAAAGACAAGACTAACCCAGTAATCAAACAATCAAGAACAATTCCATTTGCAATTAAGGATCATGTGCTCAAAGAAATCAATTATTTAGAACAAAACCGAATTATTATGAAGGTTACTTACAGTGAATAGGGAAAACCTTTAGTTCCAGTCGTGAAGCGAGATGGAACTGTAAGACTGTGTGCAGATTACAAATGTACTGTAAATCCAAATTTAAAGGATGACTATTACCCAATCCAAAATATTGAAGAAATATTTGCTACAATGGCTGGAGGAAAGGTTTTTTACTTCACTTGATTTAAGAAAGTTCCAGGATAAAAGCTATTAGCATATCAAAGGAAGAGTACAAAGTGAACAGACTCATGTTCGGAATGAAGGTTGCATCTGCTACATGCCAAAGGTTTATAACACAACTACTTGAGGGGATTGCAGGCATATGTGCATTCTATGATGATATTAAAATTCAAGGCACTACTGTGATAGAACATATAGAATGCTTGAATTTAGTTTTTCAATGTTTGGAAAAAGCTGGACTGTGTGTTAATAAAGAAAAGTCAGTTTTGCAAAACATCAATTACCTACTTGGGACATGTAATTCAAGAGGGATTGTCTAAAACACCAGAGATAGTAGAAGCAGTTTTAAAAGCACCTCAATCTAAAAATATGACTGTATTATGTAGTTTGTTGGGAATTATAAATTACTATGGTAAATTTTTCAAGGATCTTTCATCCAAGTTGCGTCCCTTATATAAGTTACAACAGAAATAATCTAAATTTCATTGGGTTAAACAGCAGGAAGTTTTCAACTAATTAAACATGAGATTATATCTAAGGAAGTTTTTGTGCCTTAGGATCCTAAACTGCCAATAATATTATCTACAGATGCCAGTCCTTATGGTATTGAAGCAGTACTTTCTCACTTATTGCTAGATCAGTTTAAAAGGAGGCTATAGGAATATATTGGGGTGTTTTACAGTTTTTTTCAATATATCTACAGGAAGAAATTTACGTTGATAACAGATCATAAGCCATTAGTGTCAATTTTTAATCCAGACAGGCAACTTCTTGTACTTTCTGTTCATCATTTATTGCATTATATACAATTTTTACAAGGATTCAATTACACAATAAAGTACAGAAATACCAAAGAACATACCAATGTTCCCACTTTTTCACGATTATCTTTAAAGTCTAGAGATCCAATAGAAAAATATGAGTTTAATCAACTACAGCTGAATCCAGTACCTGAAGTATCAGGGACTCATGCAAAAATTAAGAAGGAAACTAACTGCACAGGATCTTATTTTACAAGGTTTTTATAAAAGATTGCATGGTGGAATACCATTAAAGACACCAGGGTATGAAAGGAATGATGTAGAATTTTCTATCAAAGGAGGTTGTATCTTACAAGAATCAAGAGTCGTTATACTGACATTACTACAAAAATCTATTTTAAATGAATTGCACTTAGGTGATTTAAGCCTAGTCAAGATGAAAGCGTTAGGACAAAGTCATGTATGATGGTCAAACATTAATAAGGACATTGAGGAAACAACAAAAAATTATCGAGCATGCTATTTAAACAGAAATCAATCTCCAAAACGAACAATTCACCATGGGAGTATCCAAGTGTCCCATGGCAAAGGATACATGTTGATTTTGTGAAACCATATCAAAATAAAATGCTTCTGATTTGTGTAGATGCATATTCAAAGTAGCCAGAAGTGGTAATAATGAATTCTACTACAGCTGAAGGAACTAGAGTATTATTGAAATGATAAATAATGAATAAATAATTTAAAAAATAAAATGCTTAGTAATAAACACCATTAAATTAATATGTTCTCTTGTAAACTTTAAGAGCCTCAAATTTGGTAAAGAAATGAGAGTGACAGTATTACTGCATTTATCTCCACAAAGTGTGGTAAATATGGACAACAGAATAATCAACTACCACTATGTGTCATGAAAAGAAATAATCCTTTCATTGTGAGGACAGATGTAATAAAATAAAATCCACTTCTAATGAGGATTAAAGCAATGTACTATAAATTTTGAAATAAGGAAACACCTACATAATCATAATTTATATTGCTTGCTATTATTTTTAATATTTGGGAATGAAAGAATGCTCATAATCACATAACCTGATAATAGGATTTTTGTTGGTATATCAGATAATTTTTAAGATTCTTTTATATTCTGCTCAAAATGTTTAACAGGTTAGCAAGTAAATATGTTTTTGGCAACCATTATAGGGTATAACCTCTTTTCTATCAAATTTAAAGCTTAAACTAACAAACAATTATTCCAAACTATTTATAGTATTCTTAATATGAAATTATATAAAGGCAGAGAAAAAAAGTAGTGAAAAAATTAGAATAAAAATGCTTGAGATAAAAAAAATAACTGTTAAACATATCTACTTATCATCGTATTACATATAACTTTTTATTATACTATACCTCTATAAGATAGTTGTATTTATCTTGAAGTCTGCGCTGCCTTTCCATAGCTAACAACCATACATGACGCCATTTATCTATTAGAAGTTTAGCTTTAGGATGCTTAATATCTGAATCTCCATGAACTTTCCTAAAAATAAATAAATATATAAATTTTTTGAAATTTACAGAACCTTTTTGAGACTAATATAAAATGAGCAGCTGCACTGGGCCTAATGCTTGGGCAGACTCTACTCATAACTGTGAAAATAAAAAAGCAGCTACTAGATCATCCTTTATGTATATCTTATGAACAAACACAAACCATTTAATATTAACTTATAACTCACTGAAATTTACATGGAATTACAATTCCACAACTTACTTGAGATTATTCTATAACCACTGCACATTTTTAAATGTTCTTAAATTTAGCTCTTAACTATGTCTATGCTCATTGCATAGGTGTATGTTCACAATCAATGCATATAATTTGGGTATGCTTGCAATTACAGGGCAGATTGAGCATATACAAGCTGATGCATCTGATACATGTAAAACTGATAATCCCACTCTATTTAATAAAGCACATGCATAATATGCCCATTGCACAGGCATAATATGACCATTGCACAGGCATAATATGCTCTAAATAAATGCCTGAATATGCCTTCACATATACTATGCCTTAAAAGCGATTGCATGTGCAGTTGTTATACCCACAATCTGTGTATGCAATCTAGACAAACTTGTGTGGGTGCTCTTCATACATAAACTTTAACATAACTTCATACATACAACTTAATATGGTGTAGGTTCACCAAATAAGCTGCTTTTTATTATTCTGTATTTAAAGTCCTTTTTTTTTTGTTCACACAACATGACAGAATAGTAAATTATTTCAACCCAGCTGCAAAGCACATTGAGAATTCGATATGTCTCTGTAGTGGCATAAAAATGTTTAAGAAAAATAAAATCCCAATTTTCACTCTGTAACCTGGAAATTACCACATGTTCTATATGTATCCAAAGTATGATAATGGAACATGACACTGAACACACACAGAATGAGCTATTCCCCCATTATTCTCATTTTTTATTTTGTTTTTGTGATGTTCAGATTCCTTAAAGTACACACAAATTTAGTATGAATTGATATTTACAAAAATCATATATTAATGACTGATTCAGGTTGTTATTGGTTTATTTAGCTTTACTCTACTATTATTATATTTTGGGGGAAAAGGACACTTTTGTTCATATATAATGTAATGGAACAAATTATTATCACAGAGGGTGACTTTAGACACAACTCCATACAAAATTTATATTCGAATACAAAAATCAAATAAAAGAGCAAAACTGATTACATTACTCAAAGTAAAGGCCCTTTACACAATGTAGGAAATTGAATAAAAAAATTGAGCAATCAACTTATATTGAATTTGTATCATGTAAAATGAAAATTAAATGGTCAAGAACTTGCATTCAACTTGTTAATTGTACTTTTACATTCACAAAGATCACTCAATTTCTTTACCAACTGACCAATCAGAATACTGACTGAACTAAGACCTCACACCTAGACTAGACTTCTTCAGCAAATGATGAAACAGTATATCAAAGCTCTATATTAGGCTTGTGAATAAAAACTGAGTGACTCTTCAAAGAAATATAATTGCTCCTATTGAGAATTACTATATTTTTAGTCTGTAAGGAACGCATTCACATATAAATAATTACATTAAAATATGATATACATTACAGATATAGTAAATGTACATCTGATTTAATATATTTTATGGTCATCTCTATATCAATTATATCTATATCAATTACATCTCTATATTTTATACTACATATTAAAAAGTATTTACTAACAGTATTTATTAATTAAAGGGAACTCACAAGGATGTTGAAGTTTTAACTGAAACTGGAGTTGCAGAGCGTGCAGGTTTGTCTTTTACTTTATCTTTAGGAGTTGAAGTTAGGCCTTTATTTTGGCGCTTAGATGAGAATGCTTTAGAAACTTTATCCACATCTGTTTGTCGTTTTGATAAATCATTCATGAAATTCTAAATTGGATAAAAGTTTCAATTACATTTCAAAATATAGTTTTAAAACAATAAAAATGAAATTCATACAAAAATATGAGATCGAACTCTAATATATAAATTGTAATGTGTAAGTCTAATACATAAAATGTAAAAGTTAACTCATAAAATTGATTTTTCAGTGTAAAGTATTACCTGGTGTTCTTTTATAAGATCTTCTAAAATTGCCAAATTATCAGGAAGTGGTTCAGCTTCTAAGGCCGTAAGTGTCGATTCAGCATTCACCAACCACATAAGGAGTTCATCTAGCATATCAGTGATGTCTTTTAAGGATAATAAATGATCTCTAAGACGTTGATCCCGCTGTTTTGACCACACACATATCTAAAATAAATATTTGAAAAATCAATCTATACAATTATTAGATAACGAAAGTTCGTTACAATTTGGATAAACAAAAGAACATTATTTCATATATGAAATGGAAAGCAAAAACTAAATAAATAAATAAATAAAATAAACAAATGCAGGTTAAAACATTAATTTTCTAGGCACTTGAGGAAAATGTCACTTCTTTGCAGTAGCATCTTGAGATACTTGCCTGTTAAAACACCTATGGCTAAGATAAATAGCATTTTGACTATTATCATAATACATTTCAAAAGTATTAATTGAACATAATTCACTCAACCTAATTTACATCACAGAAACTAGTATTTTTAAAGTTCATTTGAATGTATCATATATTCATTCTTCTCCTTGAATTATACTTTTAGAATAATTGAAATATTTTTGGATAATTTTTTGTGGAGCCAAAATTCAATACACTCTAACCAGCCTTAGGGCCACACATCATTTTCAGAGTTTGTTGCTGATTGGGAGATAAATATTTCCAAACTTTTGACAAAACCATCTGGAAATCTTTGATTAAAGAAAAATTATACACCTTGGTTATTGCATCTATATCATTATCTATATCTATATATTTATGCACCTATATCATTGTCTATCCATTCTTCTGAAAAGTGGAAAAAACATAAATCACCTATCCTAAAGTAGTGGAGGTAACTGAGTAACTAATAATGTCTCTTTACTGCTATCCTGAACACCTAGGTTTCTGACTAGAGTGACAAGACCTCAAAATAATAACTAGTACTTCAGCTGGTTGGGAATAATATTTTGAAAATTGTCTCAGAAAATATGTAGACTACCTTACTGAAAGGATTTTTATGCATCATTTACTCCTTGGTGATGTGCAGCCTGCAATCTTTCCTTAACAAAGTTGTATGTCCGTAGAATTAACAGTTATGAAAAACAGAAAGTACAAGAAGTACAGAAATAACAGTAGAATTTAAAATTACACTTGCTACTAGCACTAAAGAACATAAGAATTTGTTGCACACTGCATTGGGCCAAATGTTGCAACCAATGAAAATATGAACTAATGAATTATTCATAACCATCTAATTGATCGATTATTATCGTACAACCTCAAAAATCTGAACTCATCCGGACTTTGCCGATTCCGGATTTTCGATTTTTCCGGATTATAGAATTTGAATAAAATTCAAATTTAATATTAACTAAATACACTATAAAACACTATTTTTAATAAAAATAATGGCAAAAGTTAAGTTAATCAATTAAAACATATTATTTAATCTAAAAAACAGAAAGAAATTTCTAAGAAAAAATATATACACATTAATAATTTAGAATGTGTGAATGAAACGAAATGATAAAATTACATTTATCATTTTGTTTAAATATTTGAATTAACATTTGTTATTTCATTAATTTTGGTTTATGGGAAAGCAGTTTTCTTTATCCTGTAGATGGACATTATTTCTGCTAGGTTATATAGCTTCTTTGTTCAAGAATTAATTGCACAATCGATTGTTTGCATAAGATTATCAATGGGTATTTTTTCTTCTCCACATTTATCGTCGCTACTTTGATTTTTTTTTTATTTAATATCATATCGCGGATTTCACCATTACTCAATTTATTTACAATTGGCGCATCATCATCACAGTGCAGAAATTCCGTTATATCGGCTTTGTCGAGATTTAATGAAGCGCCGGAAGATTTAATGAAGTGCCAAGATTTAATAAAGATCGAGGATTAGCACTTTTGACGATATATTTAAAGGTGTAAATGTGTTTAAAGTGTTTTTGCTATTAACGAAAGAAAAACAAAAAATAAGAACTTAAAAGTTCTATTTATTTTCTAGCATCTATATAATGTTATGTTTAAAAAGGCTTGTGACTCTGAAAAAAGTAAAAACTTTATTAGTAATAGTCAAATATGCAAAAAATATCACAGTAGATAAAATAAATATATTTTCTAAAAAAGAAAAATATCTCTCCTCTCAATGATTTTTCTAAATTATAATGAGTCATTACTAGGTTGCAGCAGCAGCACCAGGATGTGGTGGGGCAGGAAAAGCGAAGAAAGGAATTTGCTTAGTTCCTAATTGTAAACGCAGCCAACCCCTTTGACAGGTCTGTGTGTTAATGACCTTGTTGCTCGGTTCTGTACGATACGATATTATTTAGTTATTTATTTGATATTTATAGTATGTAAATATGGCTTTCTAAACAAAAAAGGCAAAATATACAGTCGATTTCAAGCTCACACGTTAGACGAGAAAGAAAAAATAATCAGATATCGGGAGGGGGAGGAGATTCTGAAGACAAAACAGAATACATTGAAGAATGGGATTCGTACTACGAAGTAAACAAAATAAATGTCCGTGAGCGTTAATATGAATTCTCGGGAATTTTAGATTTAATTGAACAATCTGTGATAAAATGTTACGATAACGTTTTAAAGTGTTTAATATTAAAAATTACATTGTTTCAGAAAAATGTCTCTTTCAATAATGAGAAATGGAAATTTTGATAATAAAAATTCCGTATTTAAATAAAGATGTATATTTCCCGCGAAATAATACATCAGGAGTTGTGACTTGAATAAGGGGGAGGAGGGATTAATGCTAACAATGTAATTCAAGTTCCAACCACGAGACGATTTACGGCCGCCCATCTAAACTTTCGTTTCATTTCCGGGTTCAGAAAGTTGACTGGAAAATACGATATTTGTTTATAAAATATAATTCCATATAAATAATCTTACCGTGTTGTTTTAAATCTATGACTACATCAGTCCAAGGGAAGGGGAAAAAAAAAACCCTGAAAATTTGGAAAACGTCCGGATTTTGGATGTCCGGATTTTCGAGGTTGTACTGTATAATTTTCTTTCAAATTGAAAATTATATAAAATTTTTTAGCATATAATAGATTCACACTACTCTAAATCATGCCAACTTCTCAACTATTTTAGCAATTCTCCTTCTAAAAAAAGGCATTTTTAAAAGACTTGGAAAAATGAGTAGAGTTTCTTTTGTTTCATTTCAGAAAATTACACGTGAAATGTATATTTATGATACAGTAAATATTTGTTTATTAATTTTTTTAAAACTACAATCAGACTTTAAATAAATACATTATAACATAAAATGCTGTGCAAATAAAATGTAAAAAAGCAGATAATTGCTTCGAAAACATGCTAAGGGTTTTCTTCTTCAGTGCAAATGAGCTTATGAGTGCAAATGAGTTCAAAACAAATGAGCTTGCCATATACTGTTGGAATCATTAGAAAATTAATTTTAATGTTTCTTTTTCAATGATAAATATGAAATTGAAAATATCTTAAAATTCTGAAATTATTAACACTAGAACGATGGATATTTTCGGAAGAATCATTTCTCAAAGTAGTTATGCAGTCGAAATGACCGCTTCCATCATTCTAGTGTTAAGCTTTCTAATATTTTTCACATATCTGAAAGAACACTTGTGGAGTTTTTTAATTAATTTTCTTAAAATTGCTAAAATATTACTGTTTGAAATAGCAACTATCAGAAAATGTTTATGTAACTATTTTTTGTAAGCCTGATTTAGAGGAAAAGGTGTTAAACAAATATGACAAAAAAATTATTGTTAGGTTAAAAACATGGATAATGTTGTGCTTATTTTCAGGTATTCTTTATTTCCTAAATTAAAAGTTGGGAATTCATAATTTTACCCCCTTCCCTTCAAAATTCTAAATTAATTCTTTGTTATTGTATATTTCAGCAATTTATCTCTTATTAATGTTAATTTACTATCCCTTGCTATCATTCAAATACCCTAAATTACACGCAATTTATCGGCAACTGCTAAATATATCCCTCCAATCATTTTCTAGGTCTCCTTTGTGTTTTGTTTTTCTGCACCACTCTTTCCCTTTTGGTAGATCAATTTATTCACCAGATCGATAAGAAAATGTATCTTTCAAAGAGTCAGAAGCCTCTCTGGCTGCAATAAGCTAAACAACACATATTTTGGGGTGCCTGCAGATATTGTTTAGGTGTGAGTCATACCTTGGGTTCAGGGTAGCTAAGGTTGCAAATTCGGGCATTCTATTTTCTTCATATGGTATGCATAGGCTCAAGTTTTCACTTGCCAAGATTGGCGGCTCTTTAAAAAGGAAAACCCTGTTGGCAGACATTCTATGCTGAGCATTGAAGAAAATAAGAAGCAAGTTTTGGGCACTGGAGCAACACCTGTCCCTGCCAGTATTGTGGCTCAGGCTGGTTTAACGACTACCGAGGAAGCTCACAGTCTCCCTTTCACCCTTTCACACCACCTTTATAAAAAAAAATACTTGTTTGAGGAATATATGTCCTGACTTTACATCTTGGAGATGCCACTGTCCAACATTCATTCTTTCTGCAAAGACATTTTGCTGTGCCTGCCTCGTAATATTGAGTGCTACAAAGTTTTTTTTTTTTTTTCCCCAGAGACATGCATTACCTGGATTTCCTAAAGTCTACAATGGTTCCATTTACAGCTCTTGACAGCCAGACATATGTGATTTCTCAGTGTGACAGAGTTGGACCATGCAATGCATTCACATCGCCGAAATCAAAAGTCTACCTTCTGAAAGCTCTAATCTGCATCTACCTGCTTAATTCTGGTTTCTGCAGCTTCATAACTGTAAAGTGACCAACAAAATGCTACACATTCTTCATATGAAATGCTACATATGCTTCATATTGGAGGTAGTGCAAGTCGAGGCCAAGTAGCTAAGAGTCAAAAGAATGCCTGACTATCCAAGTGTGTATGTTCCTCTTTGAAGTATTCGATCATCATCAAATACATGTGCCGATCATAAATATTTGCCTCTCCCTACAGTTATGATCTTCTCATTTCTTTTTTATTGGTGGTGATAGTATGATCAAGGTGTTTACATAACATCATCCTTTATCTGCCCACACTTCTACAGTTAATGCATATCAACAGTGTTATGATTTTGACAGTTTTAATTTCAATATTTCAAGAGAATTTTCTTGGAAAAAAAAAAGTCTTGCTAGTCTTAAACTAACAAATTCATATTGAAGAAGTCTCATATACACTCAAACCTGTTTTTGTGCGGTCTTTTTTTGTGCGATTTTTTATTTGTGCGATTTTTTTTGTGAGGTATATGAAAAATTCAATCAAATTGGAACATAATTGACGAAGTTATCAATAAAAAAAAAATTAGTAGATTTGATCAGCCATTTAGTATTTTCAATTTTTGATATGTATTTCATCACATTACATAAGTATTGCATCAGCCAATTACATTACATATGTATTGAATTCTATAATTGCATAATTTAATTGTTGAACGCACAAGAATTTAAATGGAAATAAATGAAATGTACAATAGCATATTGTGAAGGAATTCTTGCGTAGCAAAGCAAAAATGCATTGATCACAAATAAACATTGAAGGACATCTGCATTGTGTTAGTTCAGATTTTCCTGAAACGGACTGAGTGTCTCGTTAGGTCGCTGAGTTCGTTATTTGCTAATGAGATAGTTGGCGACTAGTCTCATGATTTGTTTTGTTTGTTTTAACGAGTAGGTAGAAGAAGTTTACTTGAAGGGAGCAAAGAGTTACTTTTTTTTATTCGTCTCTGATCTGCGCAAATGACAAGTCCGCTAAATAAAGTGATTTAATAAAAAAGAATATTACGTGTGTTTTAATTTTTAAATCTAATATTAATTGACGTCCTTCAAAGTGCTTTCACATTCCTATTGTCAGACTACGAAGGATAATGGTTATACGTTTTGAAAAGTTTTGTATGTGTAAAATAAGTACAGATGTAAATAAAATATTTAGAAATGTTCGCATGTTTATTTTCTAAATCAGATTCCAAAAGGTTTGGCGAGATTCCAAGTAGCTGCCAAGCCTCGTGTCTTGATTTCATTTAAAAAAGCAATTCCTAGTTATTTCGTAAGGTTTTGAGTTATTTTCTACGTGAGACTTTTTTTATGCGGTCCCTATTCACTGCATAAAAAAAATACTTTTTAATTGTGTTGCGAAAACTATTTTTTATAGCTACTCATGAAGTTTTGTGCGATTTTCTTTTTTTATGCGTTTTCTTTTATGCGGTCCCTATCCACCGCACAAAAACAGCTTTGAGTGTATTTATTATCATTTAATGTGAAGTTTTATCGACTCTGGGCTAAAAAGTTAACCATTTTTCACGATTTGTTCTGGGATGGTGCTGTTCTCTAGGAGCGAGCATATTAAATATTATCCAAACTCTAAAATTTACAATTTTCTAAAATGTTTTTGCCAGTATTATGTTTTTATTGTATTTTAAGTTTTTAATATCTTTTATAAGATAAAGGTGGTGTGGTTGGGGAATGTGAGCTTCCCAGTGGCAGCTGAATCAGTCTGAGCCACAGGACTGGCAGGGGCACCGGTCGCCACAGCACCAAAAACTTGCTTCTTATATTCTCCAACACTAAGCATAGAATGTCTGCCAACGAGATTTTACTTTCCCACGAGCTGCCAACCTTGGTGAGTGAAAACTTGTGTGCCACATTAAGTGCGTATGCATACCTAGTGAAGAAAATAGAATGCCTCACCAAAATACACTGGGCCCAAAGTTGCAACCTTAGCTACCCTGAACCCAGAGTATGATTCATGCCTAAAGAATGTCTGTAGGCACTGTGACCAGGGAGACTCCTGGCTCTTAAAAAGATACACTTATTTGTCGATCTGGTGAATAAACTGCTCTACCAAAAGGGAAAAAGTGATGTGGCGAAACAAAATCAAAGGGGACACTGGTAAATTAGCAAATGATTGGAGGAATATATTTCCGATAAATTACAGGTAATTTGGCTTATTGGGATGATAGACAGGGATAGTAAATTAACATTAACAAGCGATAAATCGCTGAAATACACAATAACAAAGAATTAATTTAGAATTTTGAAGGGAAGGGGGAAAATTATGGATTCTCAACTTTTAATTTAAGAAATAGAGAGTCCCTGAAAATAAGCACAACAATATCATTCTCAACAGTAATTTAATCTAAACAGTTTTTGTTATTTTATTTAAAGAAGCCATTAATTTGGTACTGGTTAGTGATGATTATTTTGGTTAGTGATGAGCTCATTGGAGGGAATTAAAGAATATCATCATGCAACTCTGGCTGATGAAACTCTCAATGACTACAGCATTCTCAACATCAAAAGATCAGTCGCTAATCAAATCAATTTGGATTCTACTATTAAAATATTTGCTAAACAGAAAGCAAGATGTGGATTCACAACCACATAAAAATATGTATAAACACATATGAATTTTGTAACATTTTCAGAATCTCTCTATATTTAAAAAAAAGTAACTGCCACCAGTGTTTGACAAATTTCATATTTCTCGAAATTCTTTGCTTCGTACCGCAAAAACTATTGCATATAAAAAATATGAAATTTGGTACACTTATAGAAAAAGCTTTGGGGAAGATGCTGAAATAAACTGTTTTTTGATATATATTGTAGTTTAAGAAATATTTAATGTCAAAGTGAAAGACAAAACATTTGAGCTGCGAATTTACATCCTGGATAGACTAACAATAGCAAGACCACAAATTTTTGCAGGCAGGTACATACATGAGTGAATTTTTGCAGGACAGAGTCCCTTTTTTTAATTTCGATGTAGTTTTTGAGATATTTTACTTTTTATGCACTTCTGCAGTTAACTTTTTTTTCCATATCAACACGTCTAGTGTCTCTGTCTTGTACCGTAAAAACTATAGCATACAAAAGTATGAAATTTGGTACATTTATAGAAAAATAATAGAGTAAGACAATGAAATAATCGATTTAAACTTTAGTTTGGCATAAAATAGCTCATGAAGCGAGCTCAAGATCAAGGAATTCAGTTTTTGGATTCCCTGGGCCAAGAAAAATCCCTGCTTTTCCCTCCTGCGGAAAATAGGCAGGGATAGAAAAGAGATTTTTGAAAGTAGAATTTTTAGGAAAGATAGATATGAAGCAAGAGCAGCAAGTAGGAGTTGAAGTCTCCCAAAGAGGGTTGTGCAAGTGGAGAGAGCAGAGGGCAGAGTCTCCCCTAGTATAGTACATTAACATACCACATTCTTTATTGGAAAAAATGTTTTATTAGTATTGTATTAGGATTTTATTACTATTCATTTTTATACTTGAAACTGTTATTTATAAGGACATTATAAAAGAAGATCATTATTATTCACTGCAAAATGGGTGGATCAAAAACTTTGCCACTTCAGCTTTTTTCTTTAAATTTGCCACTCTTCCTTAATATAATTTTTACTGTCTAAAATCATTTATTTGTTTTGAACTATATTTTAAATAGTTAATCATGCTAACATATAAATTAATAAAAAATATATTCATATTATTTTATGAAGTTGTTTATTCATTTTCCCCTTATTAACATGTCTCTAATCAACAACAGCATATGAGAATAATCACGGATATCAGGCATTGGATATATGAATAATACAATAAAAAAAGCACAACAATATTAGAGAGAAATTCATCTTACCTCATCCCAACGAGATTGTATAATAGTAATCCAGTGCCGGATTATAGATAAACCATCTGGATGGCATTTCTTAAAAATTATGTTTGCAAGCTCTAAAGTATCATTTTTCACAACTTCTTGCTTTTTCATTTCATTCAAGAAATTTTCATGTTCTAATATTTGTTTTTTTGTCATTTCTTCATCTTCGGGGAGAGAGCCAACAAAGCGTAATTTCATTTCAGCATCTGAAAGCCACTCAAGAAGAATATGTACCATCTTGTAAAGTTTTTCAGCCTAAAATATTTGTAAATAAACATAAATAAAAAAAAATAATATTTTTTATAATTAACTTTATTTGTAAATCTGATATTTTCACTTAGGTAGATCAAAAACAAAATTCTTAACAGAGTTACTATGAGGAATTTTATCAATCCATCCCCTCCCATGTGATGAAAAAGCACAGAAAATGTAGGGTGCATTTATTAAAAATTTTCTGCTAAAAACATGTAGAATTCTGTTGATTTGACCTCTCAAATATAATGGAAAATCATAGAGCATGTAGGGAGAGCTTACTTGGAATTTTCTGCTAAAAGAAACATGATTACCTTATGTGCATGATTATAGGATAAAATAAAGATATTTATTTCGATAAACTTATTTTATTTAACAACTATTTTTATTTTTTTAAATTTTTTCTGATGTTTTGGTTGGCTGTTTTATGGAGTGTTTCAGAATTTCAAATTCAGACAAAAAGTAGGATGATGCTTTCCCAGGGAGGGCAGAGCAACAGAGTTCTAAAGTAAGTTCCAAGACATCAAATCTATATATCAATATCTTCCCTGTATATCAATACAGAAGGTGAGACAATTTCAGCAAAAAGCCCTATAAAAATGAAGCTCGTCATAACTGTTTTTCAATAGCATGCCTAATTCAATAGCATGGCCTAATGAATGCCATGAAATTCATTTCGAATCAATTTTGTGCAGCTTTAGAGGCTTGTTATTGGACAGTACCTGTAAATAATTGAATGTTCTCCTAGTGCTTTCTAGTGGCTAAAATATGCTATGCCCTCATGCCATTGGCTATGCATGTCTAGACATTGGCTTCACCTTTCACGGTTAATTGCCATTGCTTTATATATTGATACATGCTAAGCCTAAACTGCATATTAATAATATACTTTAAATTAGAGGTAAACAGATCGTGCAATTATTGAAATGATATAGGATATGTTATTTATATTTAGAAATACCAGCTCTTTGCAACACATTATGCTTTTTTGTACACGGAATATAGTAATTTCATTACACACTAAAAGAGATTCTTTATCACAATTTTGACTATTTAAGAAAACTACAGCATCAAAAACCCAATTTTCAATTTCTGATAATACAACATAAAAATTATCATATTTTTGCAATTTGTAGCATTTTAAAAGTATTATCTATATTATATTTTAAAGTCATTACTTGATGAAGAGCTTTTTCCAGATGATTTTTCTTTGTTTCATTTAAGTCTTTCACATATTTCCATTTCGTATTCAGTTCATCAACTTGAGAAGAAATGCATTCAATTTCAGGCAGACTAGCTTCTTTCTTTAAGTCTACAGCAGTTTTACACACAGATTCTAAGCTCATGCCACGATTCTTTAGTTCTTCATCAAAAGTCTGAAACCATCAATACTATGTAAGTTTTACTGATAAAATGCATAAAAACATATACAAAATATATATTAAGTATGTAAACTCTAGCTATAATATACAGCTTACCTTGTGCTGATCAATTAATGATGTAACAGTATCTAAATCACCATGATATGGCTTTGAATCAGACAGTGATGCAATAGCTTTATCTAGCCAATCAATCAGAGCAGATACAGCTTCCTTAAACTGACCAGAATATAACAATGCTTCTTCTAATCTGCGTTGCCTGTATAACAAATCAAGTAACAATTTAAAAAATGTTAAAAATGGATAAATATGGATGCATTTTGTAATGCTATGTTAATTTAAAGTGAAAAAGGAAAAGCACTGGATTCTAGGTGATTAATACATGAATGAAACTGATAACTAAAAGATGCCAAGGAATGTCTAATAACCAATGCAATAAAGTACTAAAATTGGGAAAATAATTTCCTACAAAATATTCCTTAAACAGAAAATATACACACATATTGTCTGTAGATTAGAGAAAGTATACATTTTTTTTAAAAGGTACAAAAACTTCAGAATAAGGCTGAAAGAGTTGTGGCTCATCATGAGTAAACAACTCAAAGCAGTGGTTCTCAAACTTTCTTAATTAAAGACCATACATCTTAATATATATGCCTACAAAAGACCGTTGTACTTATTTTATAGCACAAAATTTAAATACATGTTATATAAATAAATTGTTAATCAATGGAAAACGTAAAAATTAAAATTAATTAAGTTCTACTTCAAAACTTTTACACTTATATGACAAATTCATATAAATTTTTTTGAATTTTTAAAAGAAAAATCTATTTCCAAAATAAACACAAATTTTAATTTTTAAAATATTATATTTTTTTTCTCTTTTTAATAAAATTGCTATATGTTAGGAATAAAAGTGAGTAAAATTAATTTTTATGATAAGAGATTTAACATCAAGCTTATTCCCATATTATGGTTTCTGTAATAAAGTATTAAATATTTTATCTCACAAATCAATATATGCAAAATGAAGATGAAGCAAGATGCAGAAGAAAGGAAAACCTGAACAGAAAAATTAATTTCTGTAATTAATTGGCAAATTTGTGCACACTTGCAAAAGTACTTCATAAAATTAACAATGAATTTTTTTTTTCACATTTAGTCATATCCGGGCGTCCAAATTGCTGATCATGTCTAAGGATGAGTCAGAAGGTTTGGGCTTTTGACATTTAGTCATATAAGGAGCAATTTAAACAAGTCAAATATGATACATTAATTTCTTTTAAGTGAATGAGATTATTCAAATTCTTAGTTTTTGATTTTATTACAGAACATCTTTTGCATATCATGTCACACGATATGAAAAACAGTACTGAGTATACGTTGCCCCCCCCCCCCCTACTTTCAGAGGAAAAATTCAAAAAAATCAAAAACCTCGAGCTTAAGTTGATCTCAAAAAGAGAAAATATGTTCAATAAATTTATTCAGAAACACTTGAAAATGAAAAAAAAATTATATATATATATATATATATATATATATATATATATATATATATATATAATAAAATTTAATTTGAATGACAAAAACTTCATCGTAACCCTTTAAAATCTGATCAAGTTTAATAGATATAGTCTGGGCTAAACTCACCAAACAGTTATAAAAGTCTTTCTCCACCATTAATGCATCATGTAAATATCAGCAATTTCATCTATGTCATAAGAATCACTGTCATCTTCACTTATGAAAACCCCATCATAATCTGTGCTATCAAGTTCATTACTAAAGCAACATTTCTTAAACAATTTTCCGACCATTTCCGGCAGGTATCGCATCTCTGTCCCAAGCATCCTTAACCCACCACCCAATCAAAACAATATCTAACTTATTAAGGTTACCACCCGTCATTTGAGCTGATTTTTTTGCAAACCCTGAATTGGCATAAAGCACCGCAAGAAACCACTTTTAACTTAAAATCCTGCATTATAGTTTTACACAATCCATGTTACAAAGTATATGGCTCTGAAAAGGATCGTTTTCTGTCGAAGATGATCAGCCATAATCAGAGAAGCAACAGATAAACACATATGACTGAAAATGAGAAAGATGTAGCAGTGGCTGTAGTGTGGACTTGGCTACGTTCAGTCCAGTCATGATGCAATAAGCTGGTAACCAGGAGGGCAGTGACTCCCAGGAGAGTTTTGAAGTACACAGAAATTCAAAGAGTCATGATTGTATAATTACTACTGCATCATTTTAGGCTGGATTGATTTTTACACTGATGATATTTTTAGGCTTTGCATATAAGTCGACCCTTCCACTTTGAAGCTTTTTCTATGTCCCAAATTTCTTGGCTTATACGCGAGTTTATATGGATCTAAGGTATTGCTTTTTACAATATATCAGAGAAATTCATAATTCAATAATTCATTCTATTATTTTTCTTCAGTAAAACACAGATGTTGACCAATTATCCAACACAAGAGTTGTCCTACACAAGAGAATCCTTATCATTCATTATGAGTCTATGCTTATATGAAACATGTGATACATACAATCCACTCCCAAGAAAAATGAACAAAGTGTACATAATTGGTTAATGATGAAAATCATTTTGCAATCAAATAAAATTGTAAAAATACATAAGTTTATAATTGATATATGATTATTTTAATCTACAAACATAAGAATGCAATTGACTTGCATAATCAAATGAGACTTTCTGAAGAGAATATTATATAATTTCAAAATTCTTATACTAGTCTCTTTTTATAATATTTTATGGTAGGAAATTAAAACAGCTATTTTAGCAGATGCTAGCATGTACCAAACCATCCTTAAAATATTGATAAAACATTAAATGCATTTAAGATGATCAAGCACATCTGTATGAATTTCCAAAACTGTTAATAAAAGTAAAGTTACAATTAGAGTCATTATTTAAATTAATAATTAAGAATGCTCTTTGATAAATGAAATGAATTATGCTAATTTTAAACCAAAAATGAATTACAAAATACATGCATGAAAATTCAACTGAAAAAAAAGCATAAATATTAATTTGATTAGGTTTATAAAAAATTTCAATCATTTACAAGTGCTCTAAATAGAGCCTTTGAAATTTACTTCCATGGCTAAATTTTTCAAATAATTTAAGCTGTTGTAATGCTGGATTCAGTGAACATAAAATGTGATTATGTTTCTAAATGCATGTTATTTATCTGAATTATGAAAGTTAAGGTGCTATTATAATGGTTATGATTGCTATACTCCTAGCATTATAAGATAACTCTATGTTGCTTCATAAAAGGATGCTTATAATTTTATATGGTTTTACTTGTATTTTTTTAAGCAATGACATGAAAAAATAATTATCCAAGAATATAAGTAAAAAATAACATTATAAAAAAAGATGAGCATACCTATCAACTGATTTAGAACACACTTTATTCCAACGTGTTTTCAACTCATCCATCATATTTTGTAATAACTGAATATCTTGTTTAGGGCACTTATCTTTTAGGATTCGACCACTTTTCATGGTTGCATCATAGGTAATCTGTTTTGAGCCCAATGTCCTTTGGAATTCTTTATGTTTAGTTAAAAGTTTTTTTATCTTCATAGGATCATTTCCAATAGGTGTCGTCGAGTCCAATAATCTCTCTGCTTCATCCAGCCAAGCAGATAAAGACGTCCATGAATCATGAAACTAAAGACAGAGAAAACTGTAAGTGGTAACAATTTGAAAAATACATACATGGAGTGTATAAGTATTGGAGAAACATTTTTGAAAAGTAAGTAGGGAAGATGAGCATCCCAGGGGACGCAGGGCCTTGAGTTTGAGAAAAAGTTAGGTCAGTGAACTTGAAAGTTTGATAAGTGTTGGACTGGATGGATGAGAGGGAAGAGGAACTGAGAAGAACACACATTCTCAAATACCAGGAAAAGGTATGGATATAGTTAGAAGTCAGATGGTGAATAAGATGAAAGCAGTTATTAGGCACCTCTGCTTAGCAGGGTGGAGAAAGGTAATCTTTAAGATAAGCCCAGCTAACATACGATCCAACATAGTTAGTTATGTTATAAACAATACTCATTCCAATTGCAAAGACATGATGTACACAAAACAAATATTAAAAATTTTATAACACCCAAAATGATGCCTAACTAGCCTGAGAACAGAATTTCTTAAATACTTGTAATTATTTTATTTAAACTTCCAAATAACACTAACCATCATGTTATTTAAAAATTTCTAAAAAGTCTAGACTTAAATCAGACTTGATTACATGCAATAATATTAATTAAGTAATTTTTAATACTTGAATTATTTAAATAATAAAGAATATTATATACAATCAAGTAGTACCCACTAAGTTTACTTGATGATGGTATAGTTAATGACTATTTGGCACTAATGAGCTCCAATAATTGTGAAACCAGGTCATGATATTTGTTGTTATGTGAACAAATTTCTAATTTGGGGGAAGCCTCATAATGATGTATTATGTAGCTATAGCATCTAGCTAGTTTCTATACTCCACAACTATCATGATGTAGTAACTTATAAAGATGTAGATCTACTAACAGTGAAACAAAATCCAAATAGTCAGAAGAGACAAATTGAGACAAATTCATAAAGAAGACAAATTAACTACTTTACTGCAGAACAAACAACATCTAGCTGTAGAGAAGAGAAACTAGTAAAAGGTCTGTTGATTCGGTCCTGCAAATATGATAATTTTTTAGCAATATTTAACTTAATATTTTGTTTTAATTTTTGCAAGTCAAATATGGCTCATTTTGATTATTTTCTGGCAATTTTTTATTGTTATCGATAAAAAGTTATCACAATTATATATTTAATTTACATCCTAATTTTATTGAACAATCTATGCAGCATAAAGACAGATGTACATATATAAATATGTATTACTTCTTTAGCTTCTTTATATCCATGATCTAAAGCTCTTGTCCTTTCAGCAGCTTTGGAAACAACTCTCTCCCACCTATGTTGAACACTTATAAGAAGATTCTTTATCAAAATCACATCTTGTTTTTGGCTGAAATATTTCAGATGAGTTCCCTTTTTATCCAGGTTAATCATAACTTCCCTATGAGCTCCAACATCTTTTTGAAAATTCTATATGAAAAAATGTGAAATATATATTTTAATAATAAATATAAATACTTTTAAAATATTATTACCTCTCAGCATATAATTAAAGCAATTTTCACTAGCTGATAATCAGTTTTTTAAACTAATTCAGAAAAATAGATACATTGGAAAAACCTTGGACTTGCAATATAAAAATAAAGTCACAAGTTTTGATATATGCTTCAAAAATTAAAATGTATTTTCTTAATTATTAATAAATCACTGTACATAATAGAAGATAGTTATTTTACTAACT